>JAWWMK010016424.1:0-20474 GCA_035047105.1 Galeopsomyia nigrocyanea | reverse complement strand
TATTCAAACTGCGGGTACGCTCTCAATTTTAGGGGTACGCGGTTCTACGGGGCATCAAAAGTTTCGTAATGCTCTTGTCCACCCTCTTCTTTCATGTGACACCCCCGTTTTTGCTTGTGACAGTGTTAAAATAACATGAGAACTCTGTCATCGATAAAAACGAAAATCTGAGCTTTTCTGGTTTCTTGTGGTTATTTTAGATTTTAATAAGAAACGCAAAATGATAGCGTTAATCAGACTTCAGAATCAAATTTCCCGACTCAAAATACGTCGGAAACCATTTTTTTCTACTCGGAATTCCAACCCTTGCAGAGCTCTGAAAACACGCACAACTCATTACTAGTGCCAGATTTGCAATTTTATTAGTTGTTTTAGTCTTTATGCACTGCCGTAATTTAAAAAGCTGTACAAGCGTCGGAATTTCGAGTAGAAAAAAAAACAAAATATGGTTTTCGATGTATTTTGAGGCGCAGAATTCGATTCTGAAGGCAGATTAACGCTATCTTTTTTTAATTTTTCGTCAAATTCCAAAAAACTATGGAATTTAGTGTATTATTTTTTGACCGTTTCAAGACTTCTAAGTCCAAAAAAGAGTGTCACAAGATTACGCGGCGTGGGGCACTAGTGTTTTTAGGTTCTATTAATGTTATAGATTGAGAAAATATAATAATTACGAGCGTACCCTCGAGTTTTTAATTTGCCAAAACTCGAATCAAGTTGTAGCAATTTTTTGTGTGGAATTGGCCATATACTTATAAAGTTGAATTTCATTAAATCTCGCTAAAATCATAGCTTTAGCATGTCAAAGAGAGGAGACTACTTTGCATTTTAAAAGTGACGCTAGAGCGTATAACTCCTCCCTCCTCTTTCACTCCCGGTAGCAGTGCTAATTGAGGATTTTCTATCCGTACGCGCTGACGGTCAAATGAATAATCAAAGATTTAAATGATCATCCGCAGCATAAATTCACGATCCAACGAGAAAGGAGGAATTACTTTATACGAAATTCGATTGCCGGAAGCTTTTGTGAGAGATGATGCGATAATGTAGTGCAAAAGGAAAACTCCTTGAGGCGACACGAAGAAAACGCAGTTGGCGACGAGGTCTCTGCGCGCAAGAATTACATCTTGACAGCAACGCGGGCTCCTTTGTATTATTAAGTCGCCTTTGGCCAGTCTACTGCCTCGTTATCCGTCGTAGTCGCACACACGCGAGAACGAGGCCGTAGGGGTGAATGCGCATCAAGCGTTGTGAGAGCTGACAGGACAATCAAGCGACAATGGACAAAAACGCGTGGAAATTCAGTTTCGTTAATTGCTTACTTATCCTTTTATGATGTTTTTCACGTAGCGAAGGGAAAACAGTGGAGTTTGCGGAATTCTTGCTTAAATTGGAAATAGGGAGGGTTTCGCCACACTGAGAATTCGATTTTCTATCAATAACGTCCCTCTCTCTCGCGATCTGCGCGTGGGTGCGCAAAACTGTCTGTTCATCGCGGAGACTTGAAATTCCGATATTTTAATATAACTGACGTGAAATACCTTTTCATTCGAATAAATAATACTATCAATTATTAGACTTGATTTGCCGCGTTACACGCTGAAGTGTGACAAAATCAATGTATTTTTTTTGCTTATGCTTCGTGATGCTAAATGGAGCTTGAAAAATTGCTATTGTTTTTGTGATTGATTCTTTTTCTTTCTCTTGCGGTGTTTGACGAAAATTGGAGTTTAAAACTGAAGTATAAGACAAGATGATTTGATAGGATAGTAATATTTTTTTCAAAAAGATTAGGTGCAAGTGTTGTCAATGAATTCTACTGAAAACAAAAAACTTTTATCGATTTTGTAAAACAGCAACTTCGCCGCCTCTATATATACAGCGGATAGAAGAGAAAAAAACATTGATGGGGACAACGACGCGATGCCTCCATGCGGCTTTTTTCAGAAAACTCTTAAAAAGAAAGTTCGGCCGTAAAAGTTGGAAAGCTAAATGTTATCCGCGCGCAAGAAAATAATTATGAGTATACGGTCTATATGACTTTCCTCGTTTAGCAATGTCAAGTGATATTTTCGCCAAATGAGTTTTATAAGCCAATCAAAACACTTATCGGAGAGAGAAAGATGAGGTTGGATAAGAGACAAAAATCATTAATAATATTTTTACCTACACGCGAGCGTAGAAGAAGAACAAAAAAGTAAGAGCTATAGCTTTTTACAAATAGAGAGGAATGAGTCTGGAGAGGTCGAACTCGCACGTATCGAGCTTATCGAGTTGCGGGGAAAAGGAAAAACATCTGCTTTCTGTTATATAAATTTGCTCCGCGTGTACCTCGGCGGTAACCCACAAAGTTTTTCAGTCTTACAGGTAGGTATATATGCCGATTGATAAGTGAGTTACAGCGAGCGCCAAGCAGTCGGGAAATTATATTTCGGAAGCAATCCTCGCGCGCGACCTCCTTCTCTCTGGAATATTCCGCATGGAAAATTGCAGCGGCTTATCTCCTCACTTCGATGTCTATAAAGTTGCTCTTTTGACTTTTTTTACGCGGCTGTCGGAGGAAAAAAAAAATGAGCGAGAATATTCCGCTTGTGAGTGCAATTATCCCGAAGCGTATAGCGAATTAGGGTGTAAGGCGAGCTTTTCTGAATTATTGATGAACGCCATTGGAAGAAAAATTGACGGGAGAAATCTAGCGCGCGTGATATTTTTCCAAGCGCGGAAAATTCGATTGTTACTTCCCCGCAGCGCCTGTCGAATTATTCGATTCTTCTTTTTTTTTCCGCGCGAAAATGACTGTAACGCGTGATTGGAACAACAGAATACCATTTTCGACCAAAAAAAAATTTTTTTTGACGTACGGACGATTTTACGTAGAGAACTCAGCTGTACGATAGTACAACAATAAAGAAACACGAGAATTGTATATGTACGTGTGTACGTGTGTGGAAAGTCGTTTCGAAAAATCCCGTATTTCCTCTTATTTCAGGAGTACATTGTGTACAATGAAAAATTAATGGCCTCGCAAAGAAAAGCTCCCCTCGCCCGTTCTTGCTCAACGCGAGAGAGAGGATTTTACTTGAGGTCGACTTTAAAGAAACCTTTTATCGGCGGATTTTCAACTAAATAGAAGGCTTTATGGGTTTTATCCAATAGAAATAGATTAGTTCATGTCCTTTTCACGCGATTCTCGCTTTCCAATTATGCCACTTTTCTTCTCGCTTTCCGCAGTGAACTTTTGAATCTTCGGTGTTTTATAGACGCAAGTACAATCGTTGGAAAAAGAATGTGTTACGCGAGCTCGATTGAATTTGCTTCTGACCCTTTGTTTTGACAGTGAGTCTCGCATAAACAGTTGGGAAAGCACATCCACTGGTATTGATTCAACGGAGAGAGAGAGAGAGAGAGAGAGAGAGTCCAGGTCATTCCAAGGTAAAATCAACATCGGCAAGACAAACAAAAATCTTTCAGTTTCTGCCGGTTATACGTGCAACTGATCATTTCTTAATTAAATCCAGCCGTCGACTTCCGTCAGTCAAATACGCGTTATATATCAATCGCACACACGCGTACTTTCATCATCGACACTCCCCCTACAGCCTACCGTAAGTCTCGAGGCACAATAATCTCCCTCCTTCCGGCGCAAATTAGGAAGTTCGTCGACCATCGATCTTCAGTGATAAGATTCTATCTCTCTCTCTCCCTTCACTACTCGCCCGCGGTTAGCATCGGTTGAGCTTCGTTAGTGGATTTTAATTAACGTTTCAAGTACGTGAGACGTTGCAAAATGACTAGGGTTTTCGCCTTTTTTTGTATTTCAACCTCAAGATATGGATGATGCCAGAGGCAGAGAGGGAAAAAATTGATATGCCGAGCTTGCGGCCGCGATTATTATTGGAGTAAAGGAGCCGAGCCGCGCGATCCCTGAGTAGAATTTAATGCCGTGTGCCCGAGGATCAGTGTAAATCTGGCAGATTGCTTTTTTAAGTGGACGCGAGTTGTTACTTATATTTCCGTGGTCTCTTTGAAAAGGTATGTATAAGGAAGGAGCTTTCCCGTTCGCAAATTGGAGCTTCAATTGCGTTCGTTACTTTTTTTTTTGATAATAGAATTGTACGAGGAAAAGTCGAGCTGATCAACAAGGAATTTTTTTTTCTCGCTAAGTGTCTACCCACAGTTTTGCGGTTATTTTTCTCTGGATTTTAATATAAGACTGACAATTAATTAAATGTCGCGCAAGCTCATCTGGAATCTTTTGAAACTCATTTCATTTTATCAACTTTCTTACATCAATCAATTTTTTTTTCTTCCCTTTGGTTTATTACAAATTTTTAGATTGGATATTAAAAATAAATCAACGCGAAAGTAATTGATAATTTCCAGACGAAAAATACGAAGACAGCGCGACGTTATATTAGAGACTCGAAGATGTCAACTTTGTCAAAAAAAAAAAAAGAAAAAAAAATGTGGAAAAGCAATAAAAAGGAATCGAGATGAAAAATTGGTCGGATCGCCGAGGCGCGCAAAACAATATTGGACTCTTTTATAAAGCAATACGTGCACCGGCTATAACTGACCTCGCGGGACATGATCACCTCCTCTCTCTCGGAAAGAATCCTTCGAATAATTCAGCCGATCCGAGCCTCCATCTCTATATATCGTGTGCTCGACGAGCGAAAGAGAGAGAGAGAGAGAGAGAGAGAGAGAGAGAGAGAGAAGAGGCAGAGAGCAAAATCTCGACCTTCGAGAAAGTTGGCCTCTAAAACGGAACAAGGACGCGCGCGGGATTCGCACGTCAATTAGGAGGAAGACACGACTGCTGCTGCTGCTACCGCCGACCGGACGGACGTGGGCTTGCAATTGTCTTTGACGCGTATAGTGTAAAGTGAGGATCTTATTTCAACCGCATAATCAAGATGTGAACTTTACGACTTGATGCTGAGCTCTTTTTTCTTTTCGAGGAGGGAATAAAGCTTCTTGTTATTTTGTCGATAAACTTCAGGCAGCGCGCGCCTGTGAAACGGGAATTGATACTCAGCGAATTGCGGTACTTGAAAATTGATTGACGCTGTACTAACGAATGAATCGGACAGATTTTATCAGACGATGAAGTGTGATGGGTACAGATTTGGAGAGACGCATAGAGGGAACAGTAAACGTTTGTCGAAATGGCAGCAATTAAAAAGTATATTGGAATAGATGGGTTCAAAAACGAAAAAAAAGTTACTGTACATTTTTTTCCAAAGTTTACTCATTTTTATTATTTTGGGAATAAAACCAAAAAATAAAAAAAAATTGAGTATGGTTGTACTATTTACAAGAGATGTGTAAAACTATGTCATCTCTTGTAAATAGTACAGCTACACTCAATTTTTTTTTTTCGTGTTATTCCCAAAATAATAAAAATGAGTAAACTTTGGGAAAAAATATACAGTTACTTTTTTTTCGTTTCTCTTGAATAGCTCGCCGAGATAGACCTTTATTGCTAGGAGGCGCCGATCTACAATTCCGTTATTGTACGAACTAAAATTATTTCTCAAAAATTAAGTGGTCAAATTTAACTTTTCGCATGTGTAGTCGCATATTTCATTAGTAGAAACCGAAAAGTTAGCACCGGCGCCGACTGGCGGTCAAACGCTGATTAGTTTAAAGGTCGATTAACCACGTAGCATACAGTTATTGGTGACAACATGAATTAAATGGTCACCATAAAATTTTAAACTAATGATAATTCTCATTATAATGTTTATTATTTCACTTAAAATTATAAATATTGGAATACGTTCGAAAAAAAATGACACAATCCTATACACATCCTACAGTATCATCATTTTATTGAAAAATTATATATTTTATCCTTTTTACGCCTGAAAATAAATCTAAACTAATATATGAACGTGTCTCTACTCTAAAAACTGAAGAAGAAACAGTATAATAAATCAAATTCTACAAAATAATGCTTCTTTCATTTAACATTTCGATATTATGATACAGATGAGTAAGAACGTCGTTAAAAAAAACTGCAATTGATACTAGAACGTTATTAACAAGCAAAATTAAAAAAAAACAAGGTATACCAAAAACAACGATAAATTAACGAAATTTACGAGAGCAATAAAAGCGCATCGAGCGCGAAGGTATCAATGATAGCGTACTCGGCATATGCGTGCGTGTGTATAGCAATAGCGCACACCTGAGTGAGTATATTATTTGGGTCGTTTGGGCCAATATCGTTACAGTTGACACACGTGTGCGTTATATAGCGAGCCGTGATACGGCTATACTGTTGGCAAAGAGAGCGAAAATACCGCCACTTTGGCGCAGCTTTTATACAATTAGAGTTAGCTCGAACCTCGACCTCGCGTGCGGCTTTTTCTCATAGAGATGACAGAAAAAAAAAATCAAGCACACACGCGTGCGCGCTGATATAAAAAAAAAGAATAGATTTTGTTCACGCATACTTTTTTTTTGATTTAGCGAGTTCATTATTATTTTTTTTTATTAATGCTATTATTAATGCTTATCTTTCCATGGATATGCACACGCGAAAGTATTCCGTCACTGAGTTTGGGATGCTGGAAGACTGATACGTCTCGTATCGTCTCCCGCGAGCACTCACAAATCGCTTTGCAAAACGCCTTTTTAATGCACACGAATTTTTCTCGAGAAAAGAAAAACAAACCCATTATACACATCGATTGGTATCTATTTGAATGCCAAATAAAAGTGTTTACGTACACGAAAAGGAGCGTTTTACATGTATACCATTGTCCTGGAGTTCCACTACCTACACTAATGGCGTACCGCAAAGAAACTTGGAAGCGAGATAACGAAGTTATTTTGTGTCGTCGTCGTCGTCAGAGACGAAGTGCATAGAGAAACTCGCCAAAGTAGGAGTTTTGCAATCGATACTGTCTCTGCAATTTAAGCGATGTTATTCTGGTGGAGGGGAACAATTTTTTTTTCCTCGTCATTTCGACAACTCTTTAAAAATATTCCTTCGGTATATCCTGGTCGGCTGGCTGGCTGTAGGATTCTTAATTAACACGATCTGGGCTATAGGAGCTCGTCCTGGCTGACACTCGGCAATCGATATGTAAGCGCGTCTGGAAATAGTTCTCTCTCTCCACCTCTCGCTGGTGGATGAATAATGGATATTTTTTTTTTTAAATCGATATGGCCCAATGCAAGAGCGTGTAACTTTTCCGCTTTGTTGTGTGTATGTGTGTATCTCGGTTTACCAAAAATCGTGCATAATAAGTTTTACGAGCTACATATAGCTTGAGAATATTAGTGTAATAATGATTACTTCCACGTAATTACGTATTATGTACAATTTCGTTCCCCAACTAATTTTGGTATGCTGAAATTGTTACGACCGCCAACTTTATGTGTTTCAATTTTCATTTAATGATGATTTTGTTTGGATAACGGCGTCAGTAAAAGCAATCGTATATGCTAATTTTAGGTCGACGCGACGTAAAGAAAAAAGAAAATTATTCTTTTCAAAGGAATTAGCGTCTTATTAACGTGGAATAAATAAGCGTGTACTCATCATCGAAGAAAGCTAAAGTTAGATTATCGCAAGAAAGTTGCGCGGTAATGAAAGCAAATTACGGAAAGCAAGCGACCTCGCGGCGTAAAGGGACGAGGACATCAAAAGTTTCATAACGAACTTCAAAATATATCCTATCAAATAATTAGCGCGTAATATGATTGTCATGCAAAAAAAACATTATCGCAACCATGGTCAGCTCGTTAAGTAATTTCAACACTTTGACCCGTCAATTTTTTTTTCTCTCCGCGAGTTTTAAAGTTTTTAAAATTTTTTTATATCAAGTATGCCGCGTACGAGAGAGAAACTTACTTGCACTGTCGAGATAACAGTGCTCTTCTTGATTTATGGGAAATTCCCGAGTGAGTTATTTTAATGAAAGTCTTTTTCAATCGCGCGAGTTGGCGAACAATTTCATTTCCGTAAAAGAAAAAAAAAAAGATGCATACGTTTTTCACGTTGTCGAAATAACTTTGCGTTAATATAACATCGAGAACAAAAAACAAAGCAAAGAGTCATTAATTCCAAGATACATAATAGTATTATACATATTTCACATGGCACGTTGATTAATCAGTTGTTTTCCACGAGAGACCAAAGTTGCGGGGAAAGCCATACGTCTCTTGAATTCCATCGTTGAATCCATAATTAAATCAACCCCGCACGCTCGCCTACAATTTCACGTATACAGAGAGAGAGAGAGAGAGAGAGAGATAGATAGAGCTCAGACAATTTGCGACGCCACCGCGCCGTCGTGTTTCACAAATCGAATGCGAAGTGTGTACACACGTGTCGCACCGCCAAAAGCATTCGAGTGCGCACTATATGTTCGTCGATCAAAGAGCCACGACGACGACGAGTATTTTTTTTTACACTTTGATGATCGTTATGAGCGATTGTTTCATCGCTGCGGATTTGAATTTTTCGAGAGACAGAGCGAATGCTTGACAAAATGAAAAGCTCTTGTAAAAAAAAGCTATTGTTTATCAAGACAATTGCAGCTTCAGAATTGTAAAAAAAATGAAATTTCGATATATCCATTATTATTTCGCAATTTAAAATCGCATTAAAAAAGAAGATAAGAATTATATTCCATCTCGAGGCTGATCGGATTACAAAAGAATTGCAAGATACAACTGCAAAGTAGATTTAATATATAGCCACAAACAATCAATTCAAGTCTCCGCGAAGAATAGAAAGAAAAATAAAAAAAGTTCTCGCGCGTGTTTCGCTTGAAATGCGCAATACCGAGCGCGCGTTCTCCATCAGAGCGTTGCAATATAACCCCCTTGGCAATTTGTCGTCGAGAGGAAGAGCGGGGGGTAAAGCATTTAACAAGCTACTTGGCAAACATCGGCAGCTCAAACTCCAAATACGAGAGACTGTCGGGACAAAGCGCTCGCCATTTATTTCCGAGTCTGCACTCATCTTTCTCTCTCTCTCCGCGTCCCCGCGGAGTAGCAAAGCGCTAATGCTCGATAATGGAAGCTCCATACCGACTAATCGAGTTAGTACGCCAAGAGACTGCGCGACGCCGGGAGTTGTCTATATGTTTCTGTGCATCCGCATGGAACGTGCGCGCAGGATTATCTCTCAAATTCCGAAGTACTCTGTTTCTTTTTTTTTTTTTTGAAAGTTCGACGAATGTTCAAAGGGTTGAAAAGTGAGAGGGGTGCTAAAAAAAATGTGCCTTTGTTTGCCTTGACACGGATGCCTTGGATACAATCCAACGACTGTTTATCTTGTTTTCTGCCCACCCGCGCTTCACGGAATTCGCCAATATGCCAGATAATTGCTTGACGTTCGATTTTCTCTTTTTTTTTTGTTTTAAAAAGCTTTATGTCACGCGTGAGTGTATCTGGCGGGTGAAATGCATTCATTTTCGATCAAAATCTTTTTTTTTTTCGAGAAAGAAACTTGGCAGAGAGAAAAAAAAATTGATTGATCGGTTTGGAAAATTGAGGTGTGAGAAGGTAGTAGTAATTCTCCTGGAGAAAAGTGCTTGCCACTGCAGTTGAGCCGCGCAGTTCTTAATAACTAACCTTGTTCCAGAAGAACTTCTATTAAACTTCCGGGGTGGGTGGGTGTGGAGGCTCGATCTTCACGGAGTTGTATAGAAAAATATATCTTTTTCTCTCTCTTTGTCGCGGTGATAGCGATGGTTAGCGGGTGAACGATGACTTTAACGACGCGATAAATCATTTTTCAAAGCGATATGCTTCGTCTTCGAGGAATTTTATCGGAAAAGAATTATCACGTGAAAAACTGTTTTCAAGCTCTTGTTCGCTGTACAATTTTGCTATTTTCAAATGTCGCTGCGATGAAGTCGTAGTCGCATTCACGGTAAACACAATAAAAAAAATACTTACTAGTGTTAAAAAACACCGAGGAAGATCAAGAGACCTGTCTGCAAATACTCCCAAGTCTCTGTAACATAGAAAAACAGTATTTCACTTTGAGAAGCTTAAAGCAAGATCGTAAAAAAAAATTATAATATTGTAGTTATTTATAAGCTTATTTTCGTCTCCCCGAAAATAAGCTATAAATAACTACAATATATATACTTTTTTTTTCGGAGTCACACCGGAGTAGCTTGTATTTCAAAGACACGCGTCTAGTTCAACAGTGTGTAATTTATTCGATGAGAAAAAAAAAAGTTTGTCGATACAGGATTCGCGTGAATTCTCTTTGAGTTGGTATTTTCGCTGCGTGATTATTTTGTGTTTACTGCGAAAAGCTCTGCTCTAATAAAGACAGTGGAAAAAGAAATTACAAGTGATGCGCAGTGGGTTGTAGAAGCTGTAAGCCGCCGCGAGCGTTTTTCGAGCTAAATTGAATTTTATCTTTTGATGGAAACGATTGAATGCGTAGTATTGACTTTAAAGAATATCAGCGAAACGTTGAAAAGTTATTTCATACTACATTGTTTTTACGTGAAATTAGAATTCAGTCAAACCGCATCAAAATTAATTTATCAATTTCAAAAAAAATCGAAAGGTCAATGCATCAATATACAATCGCTAACGTTAGGGGATACTAACAAAAATCATTAGACTTAACCTCAGGTTGCAACAATCAAAGTTATACGACAGTTTTATCGATGCTGAAAATATACGCGTCCACCACTCTCGAAGTAGCGCCACAGCGTGTGAAAAAATAAATACAAGAAACAGAGAGAGAGCGAAAGAGAGAGAGATCCGGAAGGCGCGAAACACTCATCATCGAGGCGGCAGCGGCCGAGACTCAATAATCCCGTTTCCCACTTCTCTCGTCTGTGCGGAATAAAAGAAAGCAATGAATTTTCGCGTCTCTCTTTCTCACTCTGATTCTCTCGGCGTGGCCGCGCCTATTTTTAAACGACCAAGAGCAAGCTTGCGGACCATCGCGCGCAGTCAGTTAAGTTATATAGTCGTGCGCGCACACACATACACGCATGCGGTAGAGGAGCTTTTCCACCGCGCCGCCTCTGCAAAAGCTTTAACTTTTCAGTATATTAGATTGAAGAGTCAAGGTTCAACCACTGACATTGACGGCAAAAAAAAAGTTCACGATGATCTGCAGCTTCGCGGTAGTAGTATAGTGCAAGCTTGCGTGTGACTTGTTGATGCTACTTGGGCTCTTGGGCGCGCGCGAGTAATAAGTTTTTGAGTGATGTGCGGTGTGGTTAGTGTCGAGCATTTTCCAACGGCTTTAATCGCGCCCGGTCCCCGAGGGAAAACTAAGTTTCCCTCCCTCTGCGTGCTTCCCACATCCCGTTGTTTCAGTAATCTTTGTAACTCCATTAGATACGCTTCAGTTAAGTCTTGAAATTTCGGTTTAATTTAATTTTCGCCTGAAAAACCACACACGTTTACAGTGCGCGACCGTATATCGTAAATTTTTTATGCTTCAATGTTACATTTAATCGATGTTTGTAAGTCAAGATAAAGTTTACTTGTAAAATGAGTCACGGTTAACGTTTATTTTGAAAGTTTTGAGAATATTTAAAAAAAAATTTCAAAAAATAGATTTGCAAAGAAAGGGAGACAAAATTCTTTTGTGGTCGTTTTATAATAAAAATTCTATAAATTTTAAAATATGTGTCAAGCAACAGTATATGATCAACGTGACAAACGAACCGCCGATTATCATTGAAAATGTTGCAGAAAAAGACTCGATGCATTTACGGTCAAAAAAAGGACACGACAATGTTAAAAAGCACATTAAATCGAGGGCAATGAGATTGCCGTGAAGATTGGGCCCGCGGCCGCCGTAGCAGCAGCCCAGCACGCGCAGCAAAGGCAGAACAACAACGGGCCAAATATAACTGGTAAAACGCGCGTACATAAAAGTGCAGCCCACGGCAGCAGCGCTGAGGTATGGGCCCTTGGGCCTTCGGCGTGCCGCTCGCCCTTGTCTCCGCTCTGGGACTGCTGCTCAACGCCTACGTGCTCGTCGTCATTGGACTTGGAAAACAGGTATGTCATTTTTTGATCTGTCGACAATTTGTAATTTTGATGACTTTCGAGGTCTCTGAACGCGCAGAACTTTACGAGGAAATGAATTATTTCGGGGATTTAAAGTGTCGCGGAAGACACGTGTAATAAAAAGTCTTTGTGTATTATTTAAAAAAACATTTTCAAACGTGGCGTTGTTTATTTTTTGTTTACGATTATTTCGGGGTTGAATGGACGTTGTTAATTGTAAATTCGGAGACAATCTCCAGTTACTTATTGTGAATCATCAAAGTGAGTCACAATGGTGCTCGCAAGCTTGTGCGTATACGCACTTGATTCATCCGTTTAAAATTGATCGGGAAAAGCTGATTACGTGGGGAATTTTTTTTGAAAGCGGGTTATACTGCATATTTATACAGGGATTCGAGCTTGGAGAAAAAAAAAAATAATTCCAGTTATTTTTAAAAATCAAAAAGAAAAGGTGATAAATTAACAAAATATTCTACTCTAAAACAAGAGAAACCATAAATTACGTCGGAGTGATTGAACAAGTTATCGAGTATTCGAAGACGATTACATTTCAGCGTATCAATGTTTCTCGAAGTCGAACATAGTTTCCTATATTTCGAATCCTCACCAAACCGCCCACTAATTACAATCAAATGGACACAATGTTGGCATCGTTCCTCACCAGCATCGAAAGCGATACACCGCGAACCGATACAATAGAGCGAAAGTTCTCTGTCTACACCTAACGAGAGAGAGCTTTCCAACTCGGTGCTCTCGCGCTCGGTAAACTCATTACTCGCGAATTGCGCAGCGAGCTTTTCGCGCTCGCTGGTCAACGGCGGTGGCGCACGTAGCTTTACGACTATTAGAAGCTAAAGCTTTGCGCTTCGAGAACTTTGCGAGAAGTAAGTTTGGCCGAAGGCATTGCTTTAGTGCGCTGATATTTTGGCCGCAGACGCAGCAACAGCAGCAGGCAGCGGCCAACACCTTGCTACTGATACACTTGGGTGCAGTCGAGGCCGCGGTTTGCCTCGTGCTGCTGATCTTCGCGACGGGCTCGTGGCCGGCCGCTGGCACATGGTGTGTCATTCATGGATTTCTGTTGGCACTGCTTCATCCCGTCGCACTCTGGACCGTGACTGGCCTCAACTGTGATAGGTATGGAATTTTTTTTCTACTCTGTAACATACTTTGTATACTTTGTTTTATCGGATTTTCTGCGTATACTGAGAAACTTTTGACATTTGCCGTGTGTTGTATATGTTGATATAAAAAATTTGATCGTAACTTTTTTTGCCTACGCAGCGTTATATACGAAAGTTTGAAATTTAAGGTCGCATACCTCGCTTAGATCAGCTTTCACGTTTCATTTCACCTCTTTGTTTGCGTAAACCAGTGGTCCGGAAAATAAGCTTCTTTTTCGTGTTTATAAAGAAAAAACACGAAAAGCTCGTAAAAATCAAAATAGACGTGTGCATTAGATACAACGATTTTTTTTTTCATTTCTCTGAAATAAAAGATATTGCTTTTTTCACTTTTCGCGAAAGAAAAAAAATTTTCACCGTTGAAAGTACAATGTACAAGCAGCGAGAATTGGAAATACCAAAAATTGCAAAAATAACTTTGTCGCGAAGAATCCGTGCGTGGTTGTGTTCAAAGTGCATTCCTTGTTCTCGGAACGCACTTGAGAGAGAAAAAAAATAAAGAAAATCTTTCTCGATATAAAGACAAACGCGAGCGTCATCATTAAGCTCGTAGGTTTATTAATATAAAAAAAACGCGTATTATTTTCAGAAAAGAGAAAAGTATATTTTAATCCAATAATAAATGATGCACGCTAAATCATATGTTCTCACTTTGAAATTCAAAAGAATATTTTCAACCACCCCCGCGTGTTTATTCATTCCGTTTCATCCGCAAAAACGCCATACACACACACGCGCATAGCTGCGGGTCATACTCTGCGTCGGTGATACATGCGCGAAAGCGCACAAAAGGCTTTTGCCACGAGTAGTCTCTGGTCATCGGATGTTTCGTATATCATAGTCCAACAATATGTATGCGGAATTGTTCGCTTTTGCCAAAGAAAGCCGCAGTTTTTTTTTTTCATTCGCGTTCGAACGTTTGAAATATCGCCCCCTCGATTTCCGTGCCTCGCTGCGCCCACATCTATAATCCGATGATTATAAGCGTATTTTTAGCTCTCTCTGAAATGAGCATCATTAAAATTCATTTGAAATGTAATTGAATCGACTGGAGTAACTTCTATTCTTTTTATTGAACATTGTAATGAGAAAATGGAGAAAAAAAAGCGAATTATAAGGGAGGTGAACTTATTGATTTTTTTTCCTCCCGAGTTCCATGATGCAGCATTGTATAAACTTTACTTGGAAAGAGTCAAGGCTGTGCTACCTTTTTTGATTATCTACAGCTGATGTTTGATGCTTCTGTTTGTTGTATGATTAATTATATACGGGGCGCGTGGACGTCTTTAGCTTGATTAATTTATCACTTGATTCGGAAAAGTCATGGAAACTGTATTTATATATTGCCCGCCATTAATCACCGTTTGCTAAACGATCTTACTAAACTACATTAATTCGGAGCTTTTGTGTGCTCGACTGCTTATACTTTCATGGCCTCTTCGTGGATCAAATGAATAGAAAGAAAAAAGGAAACATTTTCCAAAGTTCAGAGTATTTATTTAAGTACTTGTAGTATCTATGAACTTGATAACGAAGATAATCGATACATAAAAAAAAAGTAATAAAATAATCATTTGTTTTCTCAGGTACTACGCAATCGCAGCGCCGTTGCACTACTCGGCAGTAGTGTCACCGCGTCGAGTAGCCTTGGGTCTTGGAATCTCGTGGGCGGGTGCATTGTTGCTGTGTTTGCCGCCGTTCTCGGGTCTAGTGCCACCTTATCGCTACGTGCCAGGACTGGGCTGTTGCGCGCCCGACTTTGGCCAAGCCGGTTGGGGCTCGGCAGGTGCATTGTACGGTGCGATCTATGCACTACTGGGTTTGGCATTACCAGCACTCCTCGTCACTTTGTGCAATCTACGTGTACTCGGTATCGCGAGGTATCATCGACATCGCATCGCCAGTGCCATCTACGAGGTGACGCTAAGCGCCCAAGTGACCATCACGCATCAGAGAAATCCATTTTTTGTGCCTGCGGTCACGGCTCCCTCGGCTGGTGGTCCGCCTAGATTTCACAGCGCTGCTAGCACGGTGAGAGGGACAGCAGCTTGTTTGAACTCGCCACAGCAGAGAGCTTTTTTTTTTGCTGCTGCTGCTGCCTAGGCGACGTTCAGCATGTTAATTAAATTTCTTTTTTCTACCCCAGACCCGAGAGTTTCCGAGCTTGCGAGGGGACAAACTTTTTCTTTTCACCGTCGGAATAAAAAATATATGGTATTTTCCGGGGACGACAATGCTATTTTCTGGTTTTTTTTAATTGCTGTCCGTTATTATGAAGTTTTATTATCGCAATTACGAGTTACTTTAATGGGAACTCGATCAACACTACCGACTCGAATGAATTTTTTTTTTAAAAGACTTTTCTCTCTTCAAGGGAAAGAGAGTGAGAGAAAAGGTCGGTTAATTGCGCATAAGTAGGTTTTTCGTTTTCCAGGCAATTATGGAAACACGCGCGCGCACTCTCTCGCTAATGGATTTGCATTCCGCATTAAACCATTCGACTAATCATATTCCAACATTTTTCTTCCTCGCGGTAAAAAAAAAATCTCGAGAGAGAGAGAGTTTCCTCTGAACAAACAACGCGCACGAACGAACGGCAAATAAAGAACCAAATTAGACTTTGAAAACAGCAGAGAGTCGAGTCTGAAAAAATTGAATAATGCGTACAGGTGATGCAGTTGGTGGGCTCGCTGTATCTGCTGTACTTCCCGTACTGCGGATTGATCTTGTGGGAGGCGTGCGGCAGTGGCGGTGGTGGTAGCGCCAGTGGCAGCGGTAACTCGAGTTTGTCCAGCGGCACATCGAGTTTGTACGGCTCGATTGCCCAACAGCCGCAACAGCAGCAAGCAGCGGTGGTGGCGAGATTGCACGCGGCCCATCCGCGTTTCGCGTCCTTGGCCTCGCTCTTACTCGCCTGCTCGCCGCCCATCAATGGCCTCCTCTACGGACTCAAGTCGCGAATGCTACGGAGCTCGGTGCAGAACTATTGGCGCAAAAAGGCTACCAAGTCCGAGCTCCAGCAGGTATACATTTTGCAACTGATTATAATGGAATAAGTAATTGCGGCGAGGGAGAGAGAGAGAGAGAGAGAGGAGGGAAAAAAAGGTCGATCGACTGATTTTCACTGCAGCACACGATGCTTTAATCAAGTGTTCGGCAAGCGAGTGTGTAATGACTTTCCGGGGAGTTGTTTTTTTGAAAAATAGCTTCCCGTCTCTTTCTCTTCTCTCCCTTCGTGCGGCAATTTAACTTTGCCCGCGTGCGAAGCTATGTGAAACAATATGTGATCGAGCGTATAGTACGCCACGGGGAATTTCGTTAGCGCTTTTAATTTCTTTTCCAAACAATGGCGACTTTTTAAATTGTTACGCTGACGATTTTTTTTGCCATGATCAATAACGATCGATATTTTTTTTTCGTACGTCGCAATGGCTATTAAAAATTTTC
Organism: Galeopsomyia nigrocyanea; assembly: GCA_035047105.1. Lineage (NCBI taxonomy): Eukaryota > Metazoa > Arthropoda > Insecta > Hymenoptera > Eulophidae > Galeopsomyia > Galeopsomyia nigrocyanea. The sequence goes on along the minus strand of JAWWMK010016424.1, from coordinate 3,822 downwards.
GCTACTATATCAGATTTACTGCCCGCGCTTTTGTCTTTTTTTTTTATTTTACTCTCGCTCTTTTAGTGATTTTAACGACGATTCATAGGCGATTTTCTGCAAAGGCTCGGCTCGAGCTTAGCTCGAAGCTCCGAGCCCACTCGAGCTTTCTGAGCAGCTCGAACTTTCGAGCTTTGGAGCGGCTTGAGATTTTGAGCTCTCGAATTATTTTACGCAAAGAGTCTATAAATATGTGTTAAAATGCTGGATTTACTTAAATTTTCAAGTTTTCTAGCTAATCAAATTATGCTACCCATTGCTTTTATGGTAGAATTGAAATTATGTTTGTCTAATTTGGGAAAAATTCCGAGAAAAAAAAAACTTGAGAGTCACATTTTTTTCTTCTCTATGCTTATTTCGATGCTCATTCGATATGTAGCAGTCAGAAATGTCGAAAAATTCGAGAGCTTGAAGGGTCGAGCTGGCTCAGAGCTCGAGCTGGAAAACTCGGGGCTGGAAAAGCTCGAGCCGCTCGAGCTTTTCGAGCTTTTGCAGAAGCCTAGTTTGGAACAAAAACAGCGGTTGAAAAGTTTGTTAGTTTTATCAACAAATAAAAATCAATGAAAAAAAAAATTAATTGTGTATTCAAGGAGATTCAAGCTCGCACGCCAAGCGCAGCGGGCTCACGACGGCCATCGGTTACCGGGCCATCGTCGTCGTTCTTTCCATTCCCGCCGTTACAGCGTCGACTGAGCGAAGCTTTAATCGCTTTGGGCAACTGCCGCGCGGCCGCCGCTGGTTTCGGCAGCGGCAATATCGCCAACATGTTTCATCGCGCGAGGCTACAACCGGCTGCCTCCTGCAACACCCTCAGAGTGCCAAACGCCGAGCTTGGTGAGTTTCTAATCTATTGTATACATGACGTTTATCGAGACTTGTGTGTCCTTGCCTTGCTTTGTACTGGTTGATTAATTCGGTGTTTCGTTGTGAGATTTAGCGATTTTAATATTTATCGAATACTATGATTCGTTGGTTGCATATTACAAATCTGATTCGATAAAATTTAATCAACTCGCCCGCGAATAATCTTGTTTACCTCAAACGTGCATCTCCGAGATATTCGTTAATCAAAGCGCGCGCGCGCACGTCTCTTGGCTTTGAATTTACGTCCAATATCATCCGCTCGTGCCTGTTTCATTACTAAATGTAATAACGTTTTCTCTCTCTCTCCACCCCCATAGCACTGAATATCACGCGGTTTGACAATGAAAATGTAATTCCAAAGCTGCATTATTAATTCCATATCGAACTCTAACGAAGTTCATTTTCGAGTTGTTACTCGAATCTTTCACGCGGCGAAAATCAATTGTAATTAATCGCAAGCTCACGTCGAGCGTCACGTCAAAGTTCCGATGGAAAATTTGATATTCCAACAGAAAATTTTCCACGGTAATTCGCGCTCGTTATATGTAATTCAATAACCTTGCTCTGTATATACGAATAAGATTGCGCCATTATAAATCTATAGAATTCAGACGCATACACGCTGATCGCGCGAAACGGTACAAATTGTATTCCCTTTCGATTCGCGCGTATGTTTGTCCGAAAGCTTCGATTACATTGGAACGAAAAAGAAAAAAAAAACGCTAAAGAAACGTATATCGATCGACAAGATATAGGCAAATGCAGCAGCACGGTAGTGTACTTTCGGAAGATTTTCGGCATGTATATACAACTCAATTAAGTCTGCCAATCTATCGACTTAAGTGAATTTCCGGTGCGAGCCAATGAAGGTCGCGCGCTTTCGCCACATAAGCTTACACATGTGCCTATATACCACGGGCGGCTTCGCTTAAATGCATCTCTCACTCCGGCATCAACAGCCATTACATTGCACCGCGCGTGCTCTCAGCTTAATTAATTGCTTGGTGCGCGACATGTACGATATCAATAATATAATAATTTAACCTTCGAACGACGAGATGTGTGTATGTATCGATCCTGTATATTTTCAATGCAATTATGTACCATGGCAATCGCGATGCTTATCATGCCACTACTATATATACACGGGTGATAAATGATTCTCATTGTCCTTTGCAAATATACGTGCCGGCGGCGGCGGCGGGCCAAACAGTTCGAAATCTACATTTCTCTGGTCATCCCGTGCAGCTCACTCTGTTGTATACCTTGTAACGCAATATTACTCGCTATACGGGTCAATTGAACTGTTTCACTCCGTTCTTGCGCGCATATTTCTCGCGTTCGCGCGCGGGACGTGTCTGTGTGTGTGTGCTGCGTTGTGGATTTAGCTATTTTGGGTGGGATACAGTTGCAGCCGAGCGACACGAGTGCATAATAAATCAATTCCTCATCTGCATGCGATGTCGTTGCTGTTTTTGTTTGCCGTTCCTTTCTTGAAAGTCACGTAGCTTTTACAAATGTCTTTTTTTTTTACAACGTTTGTATGAATCAATCATTATTGTACAAGATGACTCTTTTTGCCTTTTTTTTTCTCTCTTTCGTTTTCAGTTTCTTATGAGTTTTTGTTTCGCGTTAAGCACAGAATCGTCGTTATCATATTACTGGCTATGCGAACGTTCAACAAGTGAGTTTTACATCGACTTTATTTTACTTGAATAGCGTTTTTATGGAATTTTGGAATATTGCTGCTTCTTTAATAAGTTTGCTGGATATTTAAAAATTTTAATATCATCGGAAAGCGCTTTGATAAAATAAATATAGAAATTTGTTTGAGGCTTTTGTATTTAATTTAAATTAACATTCATCTAATATTTTTTTATTTTATTCAGATTCAGAAACATGCAGGAAACAAAAAATCAACTAATCAAAATACTAAATACAATTCAGTTTGTTCTATAATACATATTTCATTATATAATTGCTGTTCAACATTTTTATCGCGTTTTTAAAATGATATTTTTTTAGTAGCCAGTACATCCCAAAATTTAGATCGACACCAGTTAGTTATTTTACAAAAGAATGTAATTTAAACGATAATTTTTTCATTAATATGTAAAGAATGGCCGAGCGTTTAAAATTGAAAGTTTAATTTATTCTAGCCAGCTCAAAATTCATATTGCACGACGTTCATTAATCTGTAGAAATATTTATTATACGGTTCAAAGAGAAAATTTATAAAGCTTTCAAATAAAAGAACCGTTAAAACGTATATGTACGTATCCTAAATCCTTTGACCTGTTCCCCAAATTACAATCATATTATTTTGTCTCGCATGAACGCACGGATTCACGTTAAATATTGTTTTAATGTACGTGTAGTCAATTCACACAAAAAGATCTTTCGTAAAACGCAAAGTATGTCATACATAAATAATCGAGATAAAAGTCCATATTTGTTCATGCATCCTGAATTTTCATCTACCTCACGTAAACACACCGGTCAAACGAAAAAAAAAGCGTAGGGGAAGTAAACATGGAGGAACCGCTTTGAAAAAGTTATTATTTACATGACACACAAAATAATTCATACATACGAAAATTCAAGGCTATCGCGCATCAAACGACGGGTGCACGTTCAAATAAACGATGACCCAATTCAGCTTTATGCTTGCCATTGCACGTTTATAATAATTCCAAGCACCCCCATGCGCATAACTAACCACACTCGGAAATGCTCGAACACTGAACGGGGAATCGTATCTTTTAGTACGTTTTCGAATAGTACGATTAGTACGATTTCGAATAGTACGATTAGTACGATTTCGAATAGTACGATTAGTACAATTTCGAATAGTACGATTAGTACGATTTCGAATAGTACGATTAGTACGATTTCGAATAGTACGATTAGTACGATTTC
>JAWWMK010016413.1:0-20474 GCA_035047105.1 Galeopsomyia nigrocyanea | reverse complement strand
TATATATGCTGCGGTTGATTGTAAATTATTTTCCCTAACGCGCGTGCACACGTGTGTGCAGTGTTCGACCAACGACGACGACTTGCTTGCGGTTGCTTCTTTCTTTTTTTTTAGCCCTCTCTTATTGTGCACCAGCTGAAATTTTATACGCTTCGAAGAAGAGAGAGAGAGAAGTTTAATGCGTTTCTCACGTGTGAGACTGGCATCCTTTTTTTATTATCATTTTTGCTTTTACTTGTTTTCTGTGGTTGCGGGCGTAGAGTCCGAGTGTATCGACTGCTTATATGCGCTCGGTGTCTCGTGAAAAAAAAAATTTTTTTTTTCGCGGTATTATAATACAAGTGTGTTTGCGTTAAATATGCGGGACTCGATAATTCGAGAGAACATGAGATGCCAATCAATTATATTAAGAAAATAAAAAAAAAATTGAGATCAGCGTAATGGACGAATAATGTATAAGTTGAAATGGAGTGATTTTAAGTAGTGCAAATTACGAACGTCGCGAAGAAAAAAAAAACAAAGATAGTATACCTTGAAAAAGATTAATAATTCGACTTCTCGACTACACTAACAGAATAAACCTTATAGCGCTCGCGGTGTCACTAGATGAGAATTATTAATGCCGAGGAAACTTATCAAACAACAATATCAACGAAAACTGGCAAACACAAAACAAACAAAATAAGTAGTACAAACAAAAGTTAGCGCGCCAGCGGTGGCGGCACAGCAGCAGAGAGCTCAAAAAGCAGCAAGAGCTGCGCGACAGGTGCAGCAGAGGTTTAACCGGTTAAATATGGGTCGCGCATGATTTCTATAGCCAGTTAGGTTATTTATCACCCTACGAGTATATAGTAGTGCTCACACAGCGGTGCGCACAGTACACACACACACACTTCTTTCCACCCAAAATATCGCAGCGATTACTCGCTTATACTGTACGTGTGTGTGGCGAGGGCTTATAATTCATTCGTTTAATTTCTACAAATCACCAAAATCGGAAAGGAGCATTAAAAGCCTCTGGCTGCGCGCGTGCAGCCAACAATAGACCATCAATATTTGTCCAATCTGGCCTCTGGTGCTGCGCGTGTATATGAACCCAATCATACACACAATATCATTTCCATATAAATTTCGGATGGGCAATGCCACACACATACAGAGAGAGAGCAGAGACTCTCTTCCGTGCTTCTGGTAGTAGATAACAAATGTAATTTATTTATAGCCGAGGATCGTGAATTCGGTCACACTCGCGATGAAAATAAAAGATATAACAAGCAAGCCCCATGGCACTTACATACTATAGACGGACATCATATATAGCGACTCAACATCTGTCCGCACGCACTGTGTGCAGCAGTATTAGACCCCCTTGTAACAATCTTTTCTCCCCTCTGCCTAACCCTAAAATATTCAAATCGGCCAGGCTACAAAGGAGAAAGATAGCCGGCTGTCGTTGCGGCGCTGGGATTACAGGATTAAAAGTGGAAAGTGGGCGTACGCTGCTGCTGCTGCTGCATTGCCAGAAGGAGTACGCGTGTGTGTGAAAGTGGCAAGACAAAGGGCAGAAGCGCGCCGCCGCACGCGTAATTGCCGTCAGCAGAGCACCAACCCCCGACCGAACTGCACGCAGATAAAAGAACGAGAATGCGTAACGAGCTTTGAAATAATGTTTGCGATGCGTCTTTTTTTTTTCTTCTTCTTCTGCTCTCTTTCTCGCGCGCAATGTGCAGACTTTTTAATCGAGATCGCGGGCCCTTGTTGTTGAAGGGGATTAGATTCTTCTCTTTTGTTTTTTTCATTAGATTTTGTACGGATTGATAGGGGCTTCTATGTGTGTATATGAAGAGGGTTTTGCACTGCGTGTGAGAAATATGAGGTGTATTACGTTTGTTCAGTTGGTTACGTGTCTCATATGCATATGTAAGTGTCGCTGTTAGATCAAACGAAAATGATAAACTGGTGCGTACTACGAGTTCCCATAAGAACCTGCCTTGTGTGAAAGATTCTTTTTTTCTTCAACTCCAATTATTTTGGAGCAAACGAGTTCTTTTCCTCTATTGTATTACACCTGAAATTATTTTTCCGCTAATTTCAAATGAAGAGAATCGGATACGAGAAGAATTGCACGCACGTGTAAAGTGCACGTCAGCTTAAAAATTGGCATTCAAATTTTTCTCATTTGGCGCCCTTTCGAAATTCATTCGAAAAGAATTGGAGAGGGATTACTTTTATTATACGCGGCATTTCACTGCCGCGTCAGCCACAATATAAACAAACAAATGTTTATTTTGCTCCACGGTATTTGCATTCATAAATTTAAAAAGAAAAACCAACATCTAATGAACTTTAAAATGGTCTATTTGTTGTTCTTTAGCGACGCGCTCTGTATTTTCTCAGCGCGCAATATTTATCATAAAACACAAAAGCAGCTCTCTACAATAGATTTTCGCACTGAAAAGGCATCTTTCCGTTGAAAAATCCCTTAAAGAAGGTTGGAACAGATCCCGTAGTGTCCGCAGCAATAATAGTGCGTTTAAACGGCAATGAAATAAGCATTTAAGTGAGCGAAAGAGAAAACCACGCTCATAAAGGGAGCTGGGCGGGTGGAACTCGCACATAGCCGCACACACGCAGTCGATCACCTGGCCAAAACAAATAGGTCGTTCGCACAGCGGTCGCTCTCTCACTCTCTCTCTCTCTCTCTCACTCCACGTGTGGCATGAAAATATTTGCAGTCAACGGGCTGCCTCCTTAATGGAAGATTCACGAGCATAGACAGCGAGACCACCAACTGCAGCATTGTGTGTCCGCATGCTGCGGCCGGAAGCAAACGTATACCTATACATATACAGCTTCGTGGGTGCGCGCACGCGCCTGAATTTTAGGATCGTACCTTTTTATATTACAGATATATAAAAACACACAAAAGGTGCGAGCCTCGTGTCACAACATTTACACCACGTAAAGGTGCGAGAGAGCCTTATACGAAAATGGTTTCTCGAGTGGAAGATCGGTTTGATATGCGAGTCGAGTGTCATAGTCGCGCGCGAGATTATGATTGAGCAGGCTGTCGCCGCTGTGGGGTGCAGCCTTTTTTTCTCTTTCTCTCTCTCTCTCTTTTTGACGCGCTCGCGCGCGAGAACTTACACGTGCGAGAGAGAGAGAGAGGCGTTTTAAAAGCAAGGAAGAGGTTTGGCTTTTCCGCTTCTCTGAGTGTTAAAGAGGCCCCTTGACGAGAGAGAGCAGCTCGTACAAGACAGAGAGTCTACTTATCTACCTGCCCACATCTTTTTGTTCGATCTCGAACAAAAGTCTACGCCCCGAGCATAATATGCAGATGCGCGCTGCTCTGCTCGAGCGACGAGGTGTGAGCAGCGCGCTCGCGCGAGGGTGTAGGCAAGCTACGATTTTCAACTGCATTTTAATTTTTAAACATGAGCACTGCCAACCGCACCACGCTCGCTCTCTTATTCTTCTTCTTCTTCTTCTTCTTCTTCGTTCCTATCTCGCTATATGCATTCTAGCTTTCTTGCGTTTGGCCTTCTTCAACAATTGAAAATTCTATTTCCGAGAAAATGCCATGCAAATGCACGGGTTTTATTACAGTGCACGCCATATCTTTTTGATATAACTTGATCGAAAAAAAGTTCTTTCACAATTTATATTTCGCGAGATTGCTTTTTTAGATGGAAATGCTTTGAAAAAAAAACATAATTCAGTTTGGAATATCAAAAATAATAGCTGAATGAAAATCTAAATAATTCGAAATACGTTGATTCAATTTACAAATCTATTATCATAAATCTACATTCCATTTTCTCGACGCATCGTAGCAGCACAGTATGCCATAATAGAATATTCCACATACGAGTAATTTCAACCCCTAATAAATTGAGCTACGTATAATAACCATCCAACCGCACTCTTTTTTTTTACATATTCTTCGCATCCAATACTCTATATTTACTCTCGAATTAATTGTCCGCGCAGATCAATAAAATCGCACAATTTACACTCGAGTGCATCCATTCATCCACTCGCAAAAAAAAAACACACACAAATAGAAGCAACAAAGAAGAACAAAGTAGCTAGTATACCGCGAACATCGTTGTACAAGCACTGTACTGAGCTATAAATAAGCAAATTTAATTATTTTTTATAGCCATCGCGAGTGAGCGCGAGCAAACTATAGCATATATATCGTATAAGCGTAGGCCTGTTTAGGCCAAACTGCCATATCCCCCTTCCCCCGCGACATAAGCAATAAATTAAAATTCATATAAACGAAGGTTAAATGGGCGGAAGCAACAGCAGCAAAGCCGAGGGCTCTATAACGCACTGCACTCTGGCCGCTGCGCCTATATAACGCGTCGAATTGTCGAAAGTATCCAGCGGCGGGCGGCGAGCGAAGAAGACAAATGGTAATGTTGTGGCTCGCGCGCGTCGCTCGTGTTCGCATATGGTACGCTATTTTGGCCACAAATGTTGCCACATACATGTACCTATATATACGCGCATGTGTGTGTGTGTGTATAGAGAGAGGGGTTCAAAAGTGGCCCGTCAGGACGGCCTATTACGCCGCGTTAATGCAAGCCCCCATAGCTATAACCATTTAGCTCTCGATCTACTCTGCTGCTGTTGCATGCTGCTATTACTGCCGTCGCACCAACGCGAGAAAATACTGAAAAATGAAGCGACGCGCGCTCACGCATCTGCATTAGCATCACACATGCAGACACACTATACTGTCCGCACACACACCGGAAATTAACGCGCTCGTATTTCAACTCTCGCTCACTTAGCCGGATTTCGCGTTGAAAAGCCTCCCGCTATGAAACCGCATAAATGTTGTAATTAAATCAGTGCGGGCGACGGATAATCGATCGGATACTTCGGCTCTCCCCATCACATCACCTATATAGTATATATACATACTCGTGATCCTCTCTCGCGAAATATTTATCGTTAATGCTTCGTTGAACGGCACATTTACGAATGTGTGTATCGCTCGTAAATGCGATGTTTAATTAGGTTGATTCGACGATTATCACGATTCTTCCTTCTTTCCTCATTGCGATGTGTACTTTTTTTTTTACTTTGAGAAATGTCGCGACGTTAAATTTGTAAAATCGGTTTTCGGAATGCTGAGAGAGATATTTGTCCGCGTGTAATGCAAATTATGTTAATTTCGACGATCGGCTTGTACTATATACACACGATTAATGAATAAAATATTTCACTCTCGTGGATGACTTCTTCGATTTCGTTAAATTATATAAGCCGACTGTGTGTATTACTTTCAAAATTCGAGCGTCAAGACGTATTCTCGATAATTTATGACATTTCTTTTGAATGCTTCAGTTACTTCGCGCAATAAAAAAAATCAGTGTACATGAAAATTCATATAACAATTAATATAAAGCTTCATAAATAAAATATTTCAGTGTCGGACGCGATATCTGCCTTATGTAAACGCTGTATGTATGTATAGTTGCGAATTCACGGGCCTGTCATCGCAATGACTCAGTACACAAACGAAAAGCTTTTCATTCCTTTTCAATATTGTTATTCCACCATATTAAAAAACGACACACTCGTCAATTCAAAATTCCATTCTCTTCACACTTCAGATATATACATAAGCACGCAATCGCGAAATCATCGTTAGCTGCTTGAGGGACGAAAACCAACAGGCTTCTCTCTCTCTCTCTCTCTCTCTCTCTCTCTCTCGATAGGCAGATAGGCAGATAGTTTGTACCCCGTAAATCATCGTATACAATCACCGAGGCAACACGGCTCGATCCAGCGTCGGACAAGTGTGAAGAGAGGAAAGGAAGAATCGTTCGCGCTGTTCGAATTAACAGGCCTCTCTCTCTCTCTCTCTCTCTCTCTCTCTCTCTCTCTCTCTCTCTTTCGTATAAACGCTCTGCTGCGATGATTGAATTTTATGTATTGGCCTCAGCATACTGTATGTTTGCTCAGGGCCACTCTTCGTGTATATTATATACAGCAAAAAAAAAAAATGTTGTTCGCAGCCACACGATTGAGATAACATTTTATTATTGCAATACGCAATTATTTTGATAGCAATCAAAAAGGAGGGATGATGCCCGTAAGAGGATAAGAAAAAAAAAGGCGAAATTTCAATCCGACAATTTATTCCTCTGGAAATATTTATTCTCGGCGCAGTCATAAAATACAAAAGCCAAGCGTGACGATTGTTTGTTGGTTTTTCACAGACACATAAAATAAAATCAAAAAGGGACGTCCGACACCTCGGCGCGGCAGTTCATCGACGTTTCAACCATTAAAGTCTCTCTCTCTCTCTCTCTCTCATTCTGTGTGGCGTTTTGTTAGTTGAACATTCCACGCGCGGGGATCAAAATAAAATATTTGCCCACATAAAACTGTCAAAATAAGCGTTGCCACACAGCTCCTCGCAACAAGGCACGACGTCGAGGTTGAAGAAAGAAAAAAAAAACGAAGAAGACGATCTCTCTCTCTCTCTCTCTCTCTCGCTCGCGAGCAGAAGAGAGATCACGCCTCCCTCGCATAATAACAAACGCCAGAGGAGAGCTGTCACCCACATAACACGTGCGCGCTTTGCGAGCGAAGCGAGGAGCGAAGGGTAGAGAGTGAAAGAGAGAGAGAGAGGGAGAGAGAGAGAGAGAGAGAGAGATGCCTTAATTGGACATTTAACCGGGCGCGCTTCGCGCCGCGATGACTTGCATAATGTGCCGTTTCACGTATACATACAGCACCAGGCTGTGATTAATGATATCGCGTCGTCTCGAAGGTATAGTATACGCTATAGGTATATATACCATATATACCAGCACGGGACAATCGCTGCGATGATAGTGAAAGTCGAACGACGAGCAGCCTGCTGCAGCAGCATGTACGATCGGCCCTCGATAAGCCCTCCAGCGTTAATATTTTCGTCGAAATTTTCGGCTCTGTATAGTTGTGTGTGCTTTTAATCGCGAGGAACGATCTTCTTAATTCTCGGCCGACGACGACGCCACGACGACGACTGGTTTTTATAGTATATACTCTCTCTCTCTCTCTCTCTCTCTCTCTCTCTCTCTCTCTCTCTCTCTCTCTCTCTCTCTCTCTCTCTCTCTCTCTCTATGTATTCCCATAGAGGATACACATTTTTTTTCACCCGTCGACGAACTTGGTGTGTGTGTGCCTTTTTTTTTCCTTTGGGTATGCGAGGTACGTGCGTGCGTGTCTAGCGGATCCCGTCATGTTAATTAGGGGAAGAATTTCGATTGAAAATTATTTCCTCCTAAGCCACGTAGAGTATTTTTATTTTTATTATTATTTATTTTTTTTTAGGAGGAGGAGTTTTTTTAAAACAACGGGCGGACTGCTTAGTAACCGCGTGGAGGAAGCGTATTACGAAAACCAATATTTAATGGAGAGAGAGAGAGAGAGAGCGCTCGCAGGTCCATCGTCGATGATTGTCTTATACTTTTTTTTTGCTGCCTCGATATTTACGGTTGTTCCGGGAACGACCAGCTCATTGCGTAACGATATATGTATATAACAGCCTCCTCGTGAACTCGTTTACACGGCCAATTTGATTGATGCGCGTCCATTCGGATGTAATTAATAATTCAACGATGGGTAATTTACGTCGGACTGATAAATGTATAAACTGGGTTACGACTGCGTTGGAATGGTAATTACACGTACCAAAATGCATTTATTGATTCCGTTGTTTATAAGCTATTTAACTGAAAGCAAAGTAAAGAGAGAGAGAAAGATACTATTCCCCGAAAGCACTGATCGTAGTTTACGATTGGTCGTAGATAGGTACGCCCGAGAGAGGAGCACACGCATCGGACTATTTCGAGGTGCAGGGTTATTTTTTTCTCTCGTTCGACCCAGTGGGGGACAAACACTGTGTAGCCGTGACCGAGACTGTGGGTTTCTCTTTTTTTTTCTCTCCTTTAGAGAGAAGGAATCAGCTTGAATGGGAAACTATTTGAGTGTTTGGGGAATCTATTTATAAGGTAACAATGGGAAACCGAAATGCAGTCTCTCTTTCTCGAATTTTTCGTTATTTATGTTGCATCGAACTTTTTTTGAGAAACGATCTGAGCTTTAAAATCAAATAAAACAACTTATTGTTTACGATCTCGATAACATTATGCTAGTTTACGAGCGATCGAGAATGCTCGCCGACAAAACTTGCATTCTGTCATCGATTGTGTGTTGTCTCTCGGTTTGCAATAACATATATAAAGATCGAGAGATTTTTTTTTTCGTGAGAAGGTGCACAGCTATTCTTCGACTGTTATTAATCACCACGTTCTACCCCGCAAGAATAGAGTCTCTCTCGTATTCTCGCACAGCGTGTTGTGCATATAATCGTTTTGACAAAATTAATCGTTTGCCACTTGTCAAACTTCCCTCGCGCGTTGTACAAATTGCCTTCTGGCATTCGGTATACAGAAGAAAAAAAGTCAAGTTCATTGAAAACCAACTATACACACACACATATATAGAAGCAAACGATCGATTACCAACAATTAACGCAGGAAAGATTAATCGTCGTTGCTCGATTGATATTGATTTAAATTATCTCAAATCCGATAAGTACACTCGATGAAAAAATACTTTGAAAGAAAGTTCATGACTTCCCTCGAGGAAGAGATCGAAATAAAAAAAAACAAGGCAGTGGGCGTACGTTCTAAAAATTGTTCCATTGAGAAAGCACACATCACATTGTACTATAGAGAGAGCGTTGAATAATGAAACACCGCCTCGAAAAGAAAAAAAAACATTTTCGATCATCATCAGCTGTGTGTGTCGATCGAGAGGAGGCGCGCGCGCGATGATCGCTCTAAGTCAAATTTTCATCGCTGCGTGTTATGTGTAAAAGTAGGCCGCTCTCATCGCGCGATCAAGCCCATACTATATATTATAAAGAAGAGAAATAAAAGCAACCAATCGACCGCACAATGAAAGAAACCATTTTCAATATTTTGGGAAAAATCGACGATCGATACGATTTTTCATTCTTCTTCTCTCAAAATCTCCCCACACCCCCCAGGTGCGTTGCAGTTATTTATGTGGCGCATAGTAAAAGGCCATCATAGGCACCTGCCCTATTGAGAATATATGTAAGGCAGCCGGTTTCCGAATGCATAATAAATCGTTTACACGAGCGTGTGTGTGTGTGTGTGTTTCTGGCAAAGAATCCTGAGAAATTTGGTAAACTGTCAGCGCTAGAGCAGACGCGCACCAACACAGCCGATTCGCAGCCCAAGATTGCGTTTAGCCGCCGTCCAAATAATTTACGATTCCGAGGGCGTGTGCCTCCTCGCGTCTCTTAAAATACGAAAGAAAAGAAAGATTCACCACACCGATCTCTTAGCGCGCGTAACCTTGCGTCTTTTTCGGCAATGCGCGCCATGTGACTTTGTTGGTTGACCATGACGGCTATGTATATGAAGCGCATCAATAGCGTAATTACGGACCGCGCGCGTGCTGAGAGTTCAAAATTTACAACATGCCAATAAAAGTATCTATCTCACTTCTCGCGAGGAGGTCTGTTTTTAACCTTCGGACTAATTCACCGATCGTATATATATACCTGTCCGCGCTTTTCCGCAAACGAGGATCACCCCCGCGGGAGAGAACTTATAGATTTTGTAAATTCACGGTCAAAACGCTCATCGTTACCGCGACTTTTACAAAAACTATACTATACTCGTTGACTGATTTATTGAACATCCCACGAACTGCACGTCGCTTGCCGTTTTATTATTTGTTATGAATATCCGGTAATGGGCTTTTTCCGTTCGAACACCGCCGAGAGTGTCGTATATATACGCTTTTATAATCATTGTACGCGAGAGTCGCGAGGTGATTTATATGGTGTAGCTCCACAATTCAAAGTGTTATTTACGCGCTCTCTCTCCGTTTGCGTTTGTCCTTTTTTTTTTATTTTATTCGCAAGAGAGGAAATTAGCTGTCGTTGCTTGAAGGATTTATAAAGAATGACAATTAATTACTCTTGTGCCGAACGCGCTTAAACAAAGAGAACTTTGTTTTATATTTCGTGATTTATCGGAGGATTCTCCCTCGCGCGTATAAATGTTTTACCGGATTATTTTACGGCTGTTATAAACTGCCTTTTGAGTGCTCGATTTCATTGCCCGTCATTTAGACTTTGTCTCTTCTTTCTCGTTGGAGTATTCCAAAGAGCAATAGGCGCTAATTAACCTTTGAAAAAGTTAATTATCCGTGGTCTTTAGTGCGACCGTTGAAAATTAATTTGTTTGCTTTGCAGCTTTATTTACGGCTGATTTTATCTGATGTATATCACGCGCTAAATAATTCTTAAATCTGTCTTTCTTACCCCTGTAAAAAATGGTTGACTGGCCAGTTTCTGACCATTTTTGTCCGGCCATAAACTGGCCAGTTATAAAGAATATTCACATGTGCAAGCATATAGGCAAAAATGGTGAAAAATGGTCAGCATGTAATAGCTTATATAAACATAACCTCTCAATTGTTCGTCTGCGTATAATCGTTTTGTATGTACTTCTTTTTTATCACGCAGGTACTATACGGAATGTTGAATCTGCTTTTGTTTAATATTATTTACTTCATGTTCACTACAACTAATAAATACAATTATACGGGAAAAATTATGAAGAAAACCTTAATAACAAGTTCAGATAAAAATATAAGTTATGAATGCAACATGATTATGAACATTTGAATCACACAATTATTGTTCATTAGCGTTTCTGAAAATCGAACTAAATAGTTTAATGTTGGAGATGGGCGCGCGAAGTGAGGCTATAGGTTCCGACATCTCTACCGCGCTCAACTGACCACCAAATTTGTTTATTCTAATGAAATCACAATCAAAGTTAATGTTTGTTTTTTTCGTTCAAAATTTATATCTTTTTAGTTTTATACTGGAGTTCGTTAAATTAATGATTTTTCATTTTTATATTTCACCATTTTTGCCGACCGTAAATTGGCCAATTAACGTCGCCTTTTTAGCGGATTTTATGGCCAATTTATGGTTGGAAAACTGGCCAACTCATCGAAAAACTATCCAGTTATGGCCAGAAACTGGTGAAATTTTCTTGCAGGGATGATGATGAATTTGTATCCATTCCTGCGAGCTGTTATTATTATATTACATTCTTATAAGACGTGAGAAGATGAGTACGAGGGTTTCGATCGAACACATATAAAAAAAAAAGAAGAAATAAGAATAATATTTTTCGATGGAAGATGTGGGCATACAATGGACTATATATGTATATCGAGAGAATTTTGCTGCGCGTCATAGTGAAAATTAATTTTAATAGAATGACTACGGACTTATTTATACAGTCAAAATATACGAGACCATTCACGCCGACACATCAACTCGTCATTTAATGTTTAGGCTTCCTCAAAAGTCAGTCGCGCGTATTCTTCGTGAAAAAAGAGTAACACCCCAAATGTCCCGGCACGGCATCGAGAGCTTGTCACATTACTTCTTCATAAATCATATTTAAGCGTCGATTGCATAATACCCTCGGCCGCCGTTGAATTGGACGGAAAAAAAAGTCTTTGCCATCGGCGCGCGTTTGTGTACGGAAATTCCTTTCACGCGCAAGACTTTTATAGACTCCGAAACTTGCGAACTCATCATTTTAAAAAATATCTATTCAACAGCTACACATACTCGCATGCTCTATCTCTTATCCGACAATTACGTTTACTTTGAAGAACGAAAAAAAAAATTTTTTTTTCTCCTCTGCGTAGCTTATACTTAATTAGCATCGCGAAAAAAAAATTTTTTTTCCCGGTTGTCTCAGCTCGCGCTCGTAAAGAGTCGAGTTTCCACTGCTTTGGCGCGCGCGCACTGATTGCTTTAAAATTGCCCGACAAACTTACGGGACGCCGTGAAAAAACCAAAAAAAAAAGGGAGAGAGAGAAGTGAGGGTGTGCGCGAGAAAAGTGGCGGAAATCCCGCGAGCGAATGAATTATGCAAAGAAGCCCACTTGGATGGTGATTAGAAAACGTTGGAACCTTCCGCAAATTAGGCGGAGTCAGTGAGCAGCACCGCAAGGTGGTGTATTGCCTTTTTACCTTGGGGCTTTAACATCGGACGGCGGTAGAAACCAAAAGGGACACCGGGTGTCAGTTGGACGGGTCGAGCGAGCTGTTGGGTGAAAAATTGCTTTTGGATCGTGAGAGACAGAGAGTGAAAATGGCTAAAAAGACCTGAGCTTTCGATGCGCCTCCCTCCCTTTAACCTTTTTCCACGGGGAGTTATGGTTTTTTTTCCTCTTTCTTCTCCATATTGTGGGGCTTTGGAAAATTTAGGGAGGATCGAAAGCTGAAATAGTAAGTCGGCTGGTCGGTTTTAAGTTTTCTTCTGTCATCACAAAATTGGACACATTGGATGTATGAAAAATAATCGATGTAAATGTATTTTTAGTTATATAAACGGATTATCGGATGTTTTCTGGTTTTAGACAATCTTCAGCCAGTTATTAATGGTAAATGTGAGATCATTTTTTTCAATATTCTAGACTGACGATCTCCTCTGAAGTATATCAGAATATACTAATAAAAAAATTTATATTCTTATCCGCTCCTCCCAATCAGAATAGATTCTTGCATAACGACACGAACAAAAGATAATATTTCAATCAAATCAAGTGTCGGAAAGACGCCGAGTTGATTCTCTAATCATTAAAAGAATAATGAAGTTCCAATCGGCGGCTCGTCGAAAAATCATCAGCTCATTAGCATAAGCCTAATATAAATCAGCCCGATCACGTTCTCTCTCGCTCTCTCGCTCCCGAGAGTTCTATCTCCTTAATTTCGTCGGGCAACATTCCGCTGCATCACACCCGATCAGAGGCCTGCGCAGTAGTCGTTCGGGCGGTGTAAAAATTTTCGAAGAAAAAAAAATATCCATTCGCGCCTAACTGCATTATCGCGCCTCGGCCCACGTTGAAAACAAAAAAAAACGAAGAAGACTATATGGTGCTAATCGGGATCTGCTTGCGTTCGCGCGCGAAGAAATCGAAGCCCCGCAGGTACGAAGGCATCGCAGCGAGGAGGTATACGGCATGAGAAGGGTCTGGCTTGGCTATTTTGACACGTTGCCCGTTGTGTCCGCGGGGAGTTTAGCCTCGCTCGCGGCGGGGTGCCGAAAACAAAAGTTTTTCACCGTCGTCGCTGGGGCGTTTCTCTTCTTCTTCTTTTTTTCCTGGTACAGCGTGAAGCGTCATGTGCTGTAGCTTTGGAGAGAGAAAAGGAGAAAAATCTCGTTGTCACCTGGCCACGGTACAACGACGTTAAGTATGTATATGTGTGTGTGTGTGTGGGTCCAAACTGCCGAGTCGTTTTAGAAAGTTAAAAAGCCTCGGACTGTCGTATAATGGGACTTTGACTTTTCACGAGCAGTGTCAACAGTGTGCGAGGTGGTCCGGAACCAAGGAAAACCGATGGGTTTTTAAACAATAATGCAGGCTATACACCTTAGATGCGTGTTTGGCTCTCCACCAAGCACAAACATGAAGAACCGAAAGACTATACTATAAGCTCTATATAGCGAGGAGCCTATAAAGTCTGCTCTGACTTCTAGCTTCTTTACGACTCGTAAAGACTTTATACTCCTTTTCCATCATCCCCCTTTATTGTACAGCTTTTACTATGTTTATACCGCGAGCGTGCGCGCTTTCTCATTGTTATTGCCTTTTAATTGAAGACCTCGCGGCTCTGTCACACTCTCTCTCTCTCTCTCTCTCTCTCTCTCTCTCTCTCTCTCTCTCGCATGGGAAAGCGCGCTTTAGCTTATAAAAATTTAACTTCACCGAGAGAGATCCAGATAGTTAATTGCAAAACCTTGTTGCCCGTGAAAGTCGTGAGATTAATCGTCTTTACCTCGCGAGAAGAAAGAACAAAAAAAAAAAAGAAGGAAGAATACCGAGTGTAAGCAAGAGGAAAATTAGATAATTAACTCGTTTAAAAAGATCGCCGAGTAGTTCACAACTTCAATTAAAAGCTTGTTCAAATTGAAAATTTCAAGAATTCGTGCGCGCTCGCGGACAAGAGCGCGAAACCTAATAGAAAAGCCATTCTCTCGAAGTTACTTCTCTTGGCAAAGTTAAACTTCAAAATATTTAATTTCCGCGCAAGAAAAACGTTCGTTTTTCTCTCAATTGTCCGCGTTTTTCTTTTTTTCTCTCCTCGGTCTCGAGCCCATTCAAAGAGTGCGCAGCGCACGGAAAGGCGAGCCAAGTTTTTAATCGCGGCAAAAACCGTATAACAGCGGCTTTTCCTTCCGCTCACGCTCTTTCCGCTATAACACGACAACGCGCTCAACGGCTCTCTTTTCTCTGTCTCGGCGATCGTCTGTATATTTCACCGCTTCCCTACAAAGAATTTTAGTGCACAGTGTCGATCCTTTTTTTTTTTCTTCTTCTTCTTCGTCTGGCTCAAGCAGTGACCGCAAAAAATTAGGGGATCGGACGAGTCGGGCGGGAAAAGCGGCTTGGCTCCTGTGGCTAACGGCGACGACTAACGGGTGGTATAGTGCATAGACTGACTTGACTTTTCGGGGAAAAAAGGGACGAAGAAGACGACTGGTACCAGGGGGTAAAGTGAAGAAGAATGTCATTAGCGTTTAAGGTTAGAGGCTTTTCCGTTTTATATATATTGCTTTTTTTTTGCGACTAAACGACGTCTTAGTTCCACTGCACCAAGGCTGGCCTTTCGTGGGACAAAATTTTGGCAGGTCATTATCCTTGAGGCTTGGCAGGATATAACTGACTTGTCCGTTCGACCGCTATACCTATAGCTAGAGACTATCTTTTTCAAATTGCTCGTAAATTATCCGAGCTTTTCAGTTAGCCCTTAACTGTTCAAGGTTTTTATGACATGTAAATACTTCGGGGCTGGGATATACCTATGCGGAAAAAGCATAAAACTTTTTGAGGAATCTTTTAAAGAGCGCGCGTCCTCGAGGCTAGTTAGCCTGCCTGCGGAAGTCTCCTTTTTAATACAAACAACTTCAATTTTCGAACTTTCGAGGGACAAGAAAAGTCAGAAATTAACGAGTGCAACTTTAAAGTTTTTCTTTTGCCTTGCTCGAATGTTAAAAAAAAAAATTTAACCAAGAAAACGTAGTAAATTTTTCTTTTCGTCGAAGCAAGAGATATGTGTATGAGGAGAAAAGAGGACGAATTCAGGAATTCGTTTCGCATAACATGTATTCTGACCGGATAACCGAAGCATGATCCAGCTCAAAAATATACAAGAATAGCCTCTCTTCTGCCCCTCGCGTACAAAGCATATCTTTCTGCCGATAAATTTCGAGCAAATGCAGCGTTATCAGAGACGATTTTCCGACTACTCGACCGCGTTTCTCGAAACTCGAACCATAGAGCCGCACACGTATAAGAAAAAAAAAAAACGCTCCTCGATATTTCTTCTTTTTTTCTATCTCCTCTCATCTCTCGCGTTGGTCGTTGAAAACAAGCGAAAAAGTAGCAGCAGCAGCAGCAGCAGTAGTGGACAAAAGCTGAGACGGTAAACACAGAGTGCACACACGAGAGAGAAAGAGATGGACAAAAGGCTTGCGAAAGTCTCCGGTTGCTCGCGCAAAAAAAAAGAAGAATTCTCGGGGTAGCTAGAAATAAGGGATTTTCCGTAGGAAAGCGAAGGGGTTGTGTGTCGCGAGGGGATTAACTGCAACGACAGCAGCAGCAGCAGGATCGAAAAGCTTGTTAGACGTCTCTGTTCGTTTTCTTCGCAGAGCTACAATATAGCGCCGGCAGCAGCAGGAGCAGCAAGCATAGCGAGCGTGTCGCAAGAAAGGGACTTGTTCATCCTTGGCTCGCTCGCGGAGCTGTAAATAACGCGCGGACACGAAGGACGAAAAGGAAGAGTAGGAGGGCCTCTTTTATATAAGGACGACGTTGGTTGCTTGCTTGCTTGCTGCTTTTGCAAAAGACAAAAAAAAAATTGAAAACGGATCGCGCACGGACGCTCGCTCTCGTATATAGTGTTATATACCCTTTCTCTCTTTCTCCCTCTTGCCCCTTTTTAATGCTGTTGATTTTACAGATCATTTAGCCTACCTTTTACGGCTCAATCAATCACGCAATATAGCGGACGCACATCGCGCTGAGATATTTCCGCGAGCGTAAAAGCTGACGCTTTCGTTCTTTTTTTTTTTTTTTATTTCCATGCGCGCGCGCAGGACAATGAGATTCTTGTCTATGACGTCCGAAATTAATTTCACGTCGCTCGTATATACCTTCGCTCGACGCTCGTATACGCGCGCAATTTATATTGATGGCGCTCGATTAGCTTGCCTAACGAGAATAATTAATTTATCGAGATGCTGATTTTTTCGAATTCCTCTATGACAATTTGGCTAACAAGCGTGCTTTATAACAATTTTCTTCGCACGAGAAGATGATATCGAAGATATTTGAATGTCGATTATTAGAATATTGCCGATAAGGATATTGGCAAACTACTCTCTCGAGATATATAGAGACGAGGAACAACGGGAAAGAGAGATAATCTAGATTTTTCGAGAGACAAGCAAAACCGCTTGGCACTTTAATAAACTGGCGGAATTAGCCCTGCCGCTATAATATCTTAATAACTGCGGGAGAGAGAGAGAGAGAGAGAGAGAGAGAGAGAGAGAGAGAGAGGCTTGACAGGGTTGGCCTAGAAACGATATACATACGCGGTCACGACATCAAGATAAAACTGTAACGCACATATGGGACACAATAACAATATGCTATATAAGAATGCTACCACACGAAATAAAAAAAAATGAACGGAACGAGTGAGACAGGTAATTACGCTAAAACCTCATTAAAGCATTTCACTCGAATAGCTTTAACGTCGTCTCGTCGTATAGAGTCAAACAATTCGCATTTCCAGCTAATTGCACCTCGCCAATATATCTTTCCATCGCCCGTACACACATGCACAAACACAGAAAGAGAGACGTCGCGTCGCTGCAAATAAAGCCTCAAACAAAAACATCTCTCTCTATTGCGAACCAAGAGACAACGACGCTGTGCAGCAGCAGCAGAAAAAGAAGAGACAGCAAAGCAGCAGCAGCAGCCCGAGAACGGAGAGAAGTATACAGTTAGCCCGGTAACATTGACCTCGCTGACAGGGATTCTACTCTCGGCGGTGTGCCGATTTATCGGCGACGGCTCCTTTATTTCGCTTTTTTTTTTTGTTTCACTCGTGGGGTCAACGGATGCTTCTACCTCTCTCTCTCTGCATTTTCTGCTGAGCAATGAATATTCAAAAATCATCGAGCGCGCTCGCTCGCGGCAATCAGGCACCTGACGAAAACCAACCTCGTTACGTTTGATTAATGCTCCATTGTTTTTTTTTTCCTCTTTCTCGCCTACTGTGAATCATTCCCTCGCACATATAGAAGCGAAGAGTCGTCATCGGTATTCCTAAAATAAATAAATTATTCAATGCGAAGAGTGAGTGTAAGCGAGCAAGTGAGTGAGTGCGCTCATCCATCTGCGCTCCTTTATATTCATTTTTATAATCTCACGATCTATGAAAAGGCCCACGATGCAACAGGCGCTGAATTTTCCTCGATGAGCAGGCATTTTCACGTGGCGCGGGCGTGTTTGGAGAGAGAGAGAAAGATCTCGTGGCGAGATTTCGATTTTCATTTTTCACCGCGTAAATTATATATCCCTTCTCTCGCTGACTCTCTCTTTATATACAACGGCTCTTGTACTGATGATGCTCAAGTGGCCAGAACATTATACACGTTGCTGACAAGTGAAAAACTGCTGCCTTTTCGGATGTACCGTTTAGCGTTGCATAATCGCGCCCAAACATACACACGCACGCACCGGCAACGTTCGTTCAGGTGAAAATTAGAATAACGAGCTACTTTGCCTTCTTGTTTCTCGTTTCTTTTCTCTTTTTTTTTTCTGTTTGGTGGTTTCGATGAATTTTTAAATGATTCGAGGGAATGCGAATGTTAACCATATAGCACATTAGGATAATGAGCGATGTCGTTAACTAATGGTCTTTTTTTTGGGCAGAGGGAATTAGAATACGTACACCCGTGTAATTTTTCACAGGAAACGGATACCCATACCGCTGTACACTCATATGTAATCACCGTGTAATTTGTCAGAAAATTTTGGCTGCCGTACAAAAATTTGAATAGGTTGTTAAAAACAATTTCACGTGGAATATTATATATCGCGAGGAATTATATAAATACGTTTAATAACATGTTATTAACATATCTCAAAATTGAAATATTATTTCCAACTGAGATTAAGCGTATAGAAAAATACACGTTACACGCTATGTATACAATAGCAGTATTATATAGTTTGCCATATATACCTTTTTGAAAAAGAGTAGAATTTGTAGCGATTAATTACGTGAACCGCACTGGAAACGGAATTCCCACGGTGGAGGTTTTTTCTCGCGAACAGCTCGAGAGACTATGAACCGCGAGAAATCAAAGTTCGAAAAACCGCAATAGAGGGAGAGAGAGAGAGAGAGCAGCATGCATAAATAAATAACATCTCTCGTGACTGCATCGCGGCTTCGGGTGAAAGAGCGTTTTGTATACATGCATAAAACGAGAGCCTCTCGAAATTATGGGCAAATTTTTGCAGTTTTAACCATGCCCGAGAGAAGCAAGAAGAGCGAGCATCATCCTGTCGACAGCTCAACTCTTCCGCGCCGTCAAAGTTGCTTTATATTTGTAGTATATATCTCGCTGAAAGATAGTCTTCTCTCGGCATAATTCATATGTGAAAACTATACATATTGTATATCGGAAAACTACATTGTTAACTAATAATCTTCGTGGAGAATGTCTACTGTACAACGTGTAGCATTTTTTTCTTCAAAGGCTCTTTCTCCTTAAGCATTAATTAACTCTCTTAAGTAATTTTCTTTTTTAAGATCAAGATTGAATATGCTAATAACCCCGCTGCATAATCAAGTTTTTTTTTTCAGCGTTTACCAAGAAAATTCCCTCGAGTTAGCCATGGTGCGTTTTACCCGATAATGAAGAAATTATTCTCTGGTTAGCGACAAATATTTACCTTCAAAAAAAAAAGAGAGATTTGCTTTATACAATTATTTCTCGGAATCTATCAGCAGCAGAAGCAACTATCAATAAAAAAAAAATAAAATAAAAAAAAATAAATAAAAGAACCTCTCGAATAAAGAAGAAGAAGAAGCAGCAGTGAAAATGCAGGTAATTTAAATAAACAGTAATGAAAAGTCAACACTAGATACGGGGCAATTTCGTCAGGTCGCGGGCTCGCTCGCTCTCCACACTGCTCGTAAAGCATGAATCACGCTCGGCGCGCTCAATTAACGACAGCCTCTTAAAAAACGATCTCTCACGCCTTGCACCAACCAACTGAGCATAGAGCGAGAGAGAGAGAGAGAGAGAGAAAGTCGAACTCACGTGCGCGTACTCAAATGAGCTCTCATTGCTGTGTGCTTCGACTACTATGTGCCGGCACGTCGGTGGCGGGGTATAACCGCGCTCACGAGTCACGCTACTTGCCCTTTTCTTGCCGTTTTTTTTTTCTTTCTCTCTTGTGTGCACTGCACACGCGCTAGCAGGGCGGTCTTGCACGCACGCCCCGCCTTTTTTTCCGCGCGCGCTCGCGATGACAGCCCGCAACATACACACACATACACATTGTGTATGGGTGTCCCGCGTATGTATATCCTTAAAAATTCAGAAGCTCTCTCTCTCTCTCTCTTATAGTACCTTTTGTTCGGCTTCGGGGGATGTGACTCTCTCGCTCCGCCAAATAAAACCAAGCGCTCTTGTTTTTGCTCGTAAATAAACATGAGTTCGGCGAACGGCCCACCGCCATGTAGGATATACCGAGTCGTCCTCTCTGATAATGTGGCTGCTGCTGTTAATACTGCTACTGCTGCTACTGCTGATGTTGCAGGGATTTTCGGTTGTACAGTTATGGTAGAGGTAATTAGGTTCGACTGCCCCGAGCGCCGACGCAATATTGCACTGATTTTTTTTTTTATTTGCCGATTGTTCTTGCCCAATGCCAGATTGCTTTTTTAGCCGTGAATTGCGGGAAATTATATTAATGCCGCATAGTGCCCATTGTGCATTCTTTCGTCGCGAATGGATTTATTATAAAGCGAGGCAAAAATGAAAAAGGGAATTACTTCGCGTTCGTTTTTTGTCTGCCAATATCGGTGAATGCATCCATCAGGCCGTTACGTCGCGTTTTCAGTTTCTATTGTCTGAATAAATGTCACACCATTTAGGATGTTGCATAAATATAATTTTTATTTCGGAACAGCCACGATGTTTCATTGTTACGCCTTTCTCTCTCTCTCTCTCTCTCTCTCTCTCTCTCTCTCTCTCTCTTTCTCTCTCTCTATCTCTCTCTCTCTCTCTCTCTCTCTCTCTCTC
>JAWWMK010016392.1:0-20483 GCA_035047105.1 Galeopsomyia nigrocyanea | reverse complement strand
TGAGTAAAAAATTACTCAAAATGAGAAACATATTACTCAAATTGAGTGAATTTCCGAATTTTATTGACTCAAAACGATTATCGAGCAAAAGAAGTGATGTC
The DNA here is from genome assembly GCA_035047105.1 of Galeopsomyia nigrocyanea. Taxonomy (NCBI): domain Eukaryota; kingdom Metazoa; phylum Arthropoda; class Insecta; order Hymenoptera; family Eulophidae; genus Galeopsomyia; species Galeopsomyia nigrocyanea. The sequence continues at coordinate 20,382 of JAWWMK010016392.1, read as the reverse complement.
CCGAAAATGAGTAAAATTTTTTACTGTGTAATTTCGCAAATGAAATTTTATCGATCGAGAACTCTTCTTCTTCTTCGAAGATCTACACGTCGGACGAGGACGCACCGATCGTCGTACCATACCTGAAAGGTAAAATCCAAACTTTACGAGGTCGTTGCTTCTTGGAGAGTGGATTGATCATGGAGGCGATGGAGTGTTTCGAGGAGACAGGTCGAATTATGAAATACAAATTCCCCACGAATCCTCTCATGATTCGACTGAAATCGTTGTACTTGCTCAAACAACAACAACTCATGCTCACCTGTCTGAGAGGCGTCACGGTTGGTGTTGTCGACGGTCATGCTGCGAATTATAACGATCAATTCGCCAGCTGCCTCGCGCAAATGTTCATCGTTTACAGAGTTAGTTTTGAATAAATTTTTTTTTTTTTTTTTTTTTTGAAAAATTGAGTTTTATAAACGATGAAAATTTGATGATGAAATACAGTTGAAAAATATGCAAGATCACGCGAAATTCGCGGCTATATGGGGATTGAACGTGGCACTGGAGTCCAGCAAGGATTTCTTCGTTTTGTGTACTGCCTATGCTAATATGATGATCACAGCTCACAATTATCAATACACGTAAGCTCTTACCAAAAATAAAATAAATCCTTCATAATATTTCACTTCATGTACGCAGATCGATCATCCCACATCTCGAGAGAGACGCTATAAATCTATGTGACAGTCGTCGCGAATCCGTTGAATTACAAGAGCTCAACGCCGTTGCGGAATTGTACGCGAGAATATTTTTCTCCAGATGGTTGCGCACCGAAACTCCACGCGCCGCGAGTATCGGTTTCATAGCTGCGCGACTCACTTCGGCTACGAGATCGGCGAGTTTGAGACTTTTCGTATTACCGAGGCTCGTTCAGCTTCTCGTTATGGAGAGACGATACGGCGAGGTCGTTTCGTTTCTACATGAACTCGGTATTAACGATATTATTCGAGGTTTTTGAAAATTCGCATTGAAAATTTATCGAAATAAAAAATCTTGTTTCACAGAATTCATCTCGCCGAACGATATGGATCAGTCGGGACGCACCTGGTATTGCGCGTTGTGCGTGGATTTGCTTCTGGAGTCGGGTATTTCCGTGATATCACTGAACGAGTGCGAACAATTTTTCCAGCAGGAGAGCAGCAAAATCATGCGACTGAGAGATTCCGAGGCAGCGAAGAGATTTTTCACTTGCATGTGGCTTTGGTACAATCACCCAAAGTTTTAATAATGTATATACATGACTTTTGAATTATATTTGAAATTCTGTTTTGTGAATTTGCAGGTACGTTAGGATGGGTAATTGGGAAGCTGCTACTGTTTGGAGAAGCAGAGAAGTAGAATAACGATATACTATTTCTGATGAATTTTATTATAATTAGTAAAATTGACATTCTTTTTATTTGTTTTAGGTCGATCAAACGGTTCTTGACGAATTTACAGTACCTGCAGCGATAACGATAATTAAGAAGGTCGAAGGCTTGATTATAAGCTATGGTAAGAAAAATGTTCACACGTATAACATAAACGATGAACTACTCAATTCCTAAAATACTTGCAGTTTATAAAATAGACAATAGAAACGTGAAAGATGCAGCGATTATCCTCGTTGACATAAAGAAAACTTTCTTAGACATTGAAAGATTTCGGAGAGTTGTGAAGATCATCATACCGAGGTAACTGAGAGTAAACAATGCTACGAATATTGTATGATATTTAATATTTATTTTTTTTTTGGATTGAAGGTATTACTTGATGAGAGCTTACTTCGATATGGTGAGATTTCGAAAAAAATCCGGTATGGCGCTCTTATACAGATCCAGAGCAGAAGCTCTCAAGATCGGCTGTACCAAGGTACAGAACTGGTGTAATCACACTGAAAAGGTATACTTTCACTTGAAAATTTTGAAATCTTATATTATATATTATTAATGAATACATTTTTTAAGGCATGGAACGGTTCGCTGAGTCCAATACAGGTAGACTTTTGGAAAGAGCAGTGTACCATGGAAAAACAGGTGGATTGGCACGAGATTGATATGAAAAATCGGAAAATTTTGCCGTATACACTGCCTTTGCCAAAAGAGGAATTTTAAAATGGATTTAATAATCTTCAGCGACTTCTTAAATTAATAATAAAGGAGAAAATGCGAAAGGTGGAGACAGAAAAAAGTGTTGAAAAAAAATCGTTTAATCGTTGTCAGCGTATAAAAAAATGCCAAAAAGTGGACTATATCAATGATCCCGAAATATAAGTAATTTTTTTTTAATTGGAATTTTCTCGATTTTCAGTTCGATTCAACGATACAAAAAAAATTTTTTTTTCTATGTAGGGTGAATGTCCCTATTACCGGCCCCCACCCACTTTCGGCCACCCGGTCCCTTTAATTTAATAAGTTTCGGTAATGTATATATAAGAAAAATAATTAGTTCGATACTAAGCTATTGAACCCATTGAATGCATTGAAACTTGTTTCATAGCATAAAAATATCAAATTCATTTATTTTACAATATTATAAAAGTGGCCGGGTACATGGTACATTCGATTTTTTCTTAAAAACAATTACCGGCCATGAAATAAACGCAAATAACGGGTCTTTTTTCCATTTCATTCAGTTATGTAATCTTTTTAAATTGTATTGCAGTACACATTGAACAGTTTGATATTATTTTTATTTTTTATTGTAGCTTTCTAAATATTATACAGCTTAAAATGCTGGTACTCACCCTAGGCGCTAAGATCTACAATTAGAGTAATAGCCCTCGTAATTATTTAAATTTTTCCAGCGTAATTCATCTACAGGGCTATATTTCATTCAAAGATTTGATCAACAAAGTTGCGACTATCGTGAAACTTTCAAAATAAGTCCAACGTCAACACATCATTAATATCATAGAACATTACTCGACTTTCATACGAAAACTATATTTTCTATGTACTTCATCCACAAGTTACAGGCAAAAGTTTCTAACATTTTTGTGTACGATTAATACCTCCGTTATATAGCGTCAGTTTATGCCGTTTTAATAATACTTATTTGAAAAGGAAAGTTTGTATTCGTAAAAATGTCGTCAACATAGTTAACGTCATGACACGTGCATTACTTGACTTTCGTACGACAATTGTGTCTTTCAACAATTTTTTTTTTATTTATTTATTTTTCTAGATATGTACAGCGTAATCGCTTTTTACATTACCCCCCTTCATATAATACTTCCCCTTACACATATGATATAGTTACATAAGAATAAATACATACAAATATAATAGAATGAAAGGCTGAGAGAGAAAGAACACGATTAGAGAGAAAAAGAAGAAAAAACAATGTTATTTTTATATTTGATTAGAAAATTTAAATACAAGGTGAATAAATAAATGTAAAGCGAGAAATATCGACGAAACTATGAAACAAGATGGAGTTGTTTAAATAAACCCCGCATAAATCAATTAAAGAAAGAAAAGAAAGTTTCTGTATCATAATAATGAAATTTAATCATCCAGGAGGGCTGCTATATTAAAATTCACCAATATAAAAATCATCATCACTGAGGTGTTATAGAGCCAATTTTGTAATTATAATTATTGTTTGTATTATATTTGTAAATAAATTTTTTGACGAAACATATCTTTCGCAACGTTCAATTTTATTCTTTCTCGTATTTTATAATTGATTACTTCGATAATGTCAATCAAGAATTAAAATGTTCTAAACAAAAATTGTGCTTGGAAAATGTAATGAGTTAATAAAAAATACTTAATTAAACAAATCTACAGGCAACACAAATTTTTTGATATTATTCGTAATAACATTTAAACCACTTTCTACAAACGTTAAAAATGACAAATTTATCAAATAGGAATATGACGTATGTATATACGAATAACTGCGCGAATAATACTTATAATGTATCTGTTTACACATTTGATGTATGATTAATAATTCATTGTTTAACATTTCTCAATATTTCATCTCTAAGATCAACAGCGAAAATTGGATTATATAAAGGAATAAACTTTTAGTAGATGGTATTAAAAGAACCTCATCTGCGTTTATATACCACTTGTTGCTATTATTTACTTGTTGACTATTTGTGTTATCTTACAGAGATCATCTTTTGAAAGATAGTCCGCAAAGTACACGGTGAGCCAACAAGACAGCCGCAGCGACAGCCGACACTTTCCACTGCGTTTTGCGTGTCGTTGGCCTTTTTTTTGAGGTCAAGGGTTTTCATTAAAAGGTTAATTAATAAACATCAAAATGTTCTCTACGTGTGCCAGAACTTTCAAGAACAACGCGGGCGTAAGTTGATACTATTAATTCCGTTCCGCAATTATTTTCTTTCAAACGAGCATCAACAAAGTAGTATAACCTAGAAATTTTTATCAAGTTATTTTTTTTTACTCACCTTCTATCGTTTATTTTCAGTTTGCGTCGATTTTGCAAAGGTTCGAATCAACACTGGTCATCGCGGAGCACAACAATGAAACTCTGTCTCCCATCACGCTAAATGCATTGACTGCTGCCAAGAAGATTGGTGGTGACATAACTGTTTTGGTTGCTGGAACCAAGTGCGGGCCGGTATCTGAAAAATTGAGCAAGGCTAAAGACGTTGCCCGAGTGGTCGTCGCCGAAAATGATGCTTTCAAAGGCTTCCTCATGGAAGCTATGACTCCACTCATTATTGCTGTCCAAAAGCAACATAACTTTAGCCATATTATTGCTGGAGCAAGTGCTTTTGGCAAAGCTCTTCTTCCAAGGGTATGTAATTTCTACTATTTAATTTTTAATAGTTTCTGAGAAGCAATTGTTACACTGAAAAATGCATTTTAGGTAGCAGTAGATCTTGATGTTTCTCCTGTAAGTGACATTATTGGAGTGAAATCAGCTGATACCTTTGTGAGGACAATTTACGCTGGAAATGCCATTCAAACTGTCAAGGTCAAGGATGGCGTAAAGGTAGTATCAATAAGAGGCACCTCATTTGAACCAGCACCTTTGGAAGGAGGAAATGCCAAGATAGAACAAGCTCCTGCTGGAGAATACAAATCCAATTTGGTTGAGTTCATAAAGCAGGAATTAACCAAGTCTGATAGGCCAGAACTGACTGCTGCTAAAGTTGTTGTGTCCGGAGGACGTGGTTTGAAATCAGGAGACAACTTCAAACTTCTTTATGCGCTGGCTGACAAGCTTAATGCTGCTGTGGGAGCTTCTCGAGCAGCTGTTGATGCTGGCTATGTGCCAAATGACTTGCAAGTTGGTCAAACTGGAAAGATCGTTGCACCTGTAAGTAACAAACAATTATTTTTACTTAATAATACAAGTAAAAGCATCTTCTCATGAGTACCTCTATTTTTTCACAGGATCTATACATTGCAGTAGGTATTTCTGGTGCCATTCAACATTTGGCAGGAATGAAGGATTCCAAAACTATTGTTGCCATTAACAAGGATCCTGAAGCTCCAATTTTCCAAGTCTCTGATTACGGGCTAGTGCAAGATTTATTCAAGGCTGTCCCAGAGTTAACCGAGAAAATCAAATAATTTGTTTTTTTTTATAAAATTTTGTAAAGCTTGGGGTTTTTTGAGCATTATTGTTAGAATCAGTGTATGTAAAGTTTTTCTACAATTTTTGATCCGATTTTATTTAGTACGATTTGTATATACATATATTTTTATATTGTTATAAATACATTGCATTTTGACTGTTAACATGGAGTTTCATTTGTCTGTCAGTCATTTTTATGATAATGTAGCTGTAATTTAAAAAATCCAAGTGTTAGAAATAATTAACGAACTTGAGTTGAAAAAAGTTAATCAATATCAATTAAAAATTTAATTTTACCAATTGCCAGAAGTGCGCTGCTGTCATTCATCAATCTAACGAATAAACTGACGTTTCTTCGACATCCAGCCAATCACAGTCCAATTGTCCAAGCCGCCTTAACAGTATGGCCGACGAAGTTGGCCAATCACGGCTCTTCAATACGTCACGTGAGCACAATTCGTATTCGGTTGCCAGTTTGTTTTTTCAGTGGGTCCCTTTCGCAACCGTGGCAGCCCGGCGCGCGTAGGTGGTCTGTTTTCGTCCCTTATTCCGCCAAATTTTTCCCTTCACGCGAATCATCCGTTTCCGAAGGATGCGTCTCTCGCGAGTGAGCTATTCGCGACTCGCGAGTGACTGATTCGACGATCGATTTCGTACGTTGCGAACGACAACACGATCAGTTGTCAATTTTCGCGGAATAAGATCTGACATGAGGCTTTGACTTTGGAGGGATAGAAAAACTTACACGGGGCTGGGAAAACTACTATGGAGGACTTCAATGATGGCTGCATCGAAGGCAATTTAGCCAGCCGAATGCGGAAAGTCGACTACGAACAGTTTGACACTATCGTCCGAATGCACCTGTCCTTTGAGCTAGAGCTCAATACTGACGAGTAAGTTTTTTCCGTTGCTCTCATGTGGGCGTTATACTTACCTTTGAATGAGACAAAATTGTTTTTTTAAGTTTTCGGAAGGATAACCAAACATTTTTTCGGTGAAAACTATTTATTTCGGATACTTTTCGCGATAATACGCATTTTTTGTTGATTATAATAATTTGTTGTGTACGTATTTATTTGTTTATTAGTGTTTAAAAAATCAAAAGTAACGGTTCTTCTATTTTCCTGTTTGCTACAGGAACGACATGGCCACTGAAAAAGCAAAACTCAAAAAATGGAGTTTATTGCATTTTTCCAAAAAGCCCAAGTCGACAGGAAGTTTACAGAAAGAGGCTTTGACAAAAGAAGCAATCAATCAGTTGAAACAACTGGTAAAATATTTATCCACAGAAGACTGTAAGTCACCTTAGTGAAAGAAACGTTTGAAAAAAAACAAAAAAATTAGTAGCTTGTATTTTATGCTTGCAGGTATAAATAAAGAAGGTATTTTTAGATGCACTGGCAAACTAACCAGACAGCAAGAACTTAAAAATGCTCTCTATCAAAATTTACCTTTGAATCTCGATGAAGGAAGGTATACTGTGCATGACTGCGCATCGGTCCTGAAAGCGTTTCTGGCAGATTTGCCAGAGCCACTATTAACAGATGCCCATTATCCAATTCATTGTAAAATTACTGGTAAGTTTTTTTTTTATCAAGCTGTAGCTTGAATTGAATGTAGCTCCAAAATCTATCACAACGATATTGCTGTTTCAGAATATTACAGTAATGGGGATCACGGCAGGGTTCTAAGATCTTTACAGTTACTTTTGCTTCTTTTACCTGTACCAAATAGAATTGTATTGAAGCATATTCTTGGGCTTCTAAAGAAAACAGCTGAACATGAGGATAGCAACAAAATGAACTGTTATAGTCTTGCAACGTTATTTACTCCGCATTTATTGTGCCCCAGAACTTTATCTCCAACAGCATTACACGCAAAGGCACAGCAATTGTCAGGGCTAGTTGCATTTATGATTGATAAAGGAACTCAATTGCTTGAAATCCCGCAAAAACTTTCTATGGAAATAAGAACTTTCTGGGTTAAACAAGAAAAGAAATTGCTGAGTCCTGAGCAACAAGATGTGAGTAATTTTCATATTTCATACACTCACAGTCAAACTTATTATTTTTCTTTGCAATAACGTCGTATGTTCTTATTCAGCCGAACGAATTGACGGCAGACACCACAGGAACGGCGCATACAGTCTTCAGTTTTGTGGATCGCAACGCGACTGCTAAAGCGATAGAGTCGCAAGATACACAAGCCGCACTGGCTCAGTTGTACGCGCACATCCAGTCGATGCCGGAATCAACGAAAAAACGAAAACTCGTTAAGCAGTTCAACAAGGAAAATGGCCAAGGAACACCGCGCCATATCAAACACGGCAGCGGCAAGAGTTTTGGCGATTCCATCAAAAAGCGCATTTTTCAAAAGAAATTGCAAAGAAAAATGACCGACGTCAAGTTGGGATGCAATTTTAGCAGGTCGAGCAGTGAGGAAAATATGGTTTCCAATGTAAGTTGTTGTTTCAACGTCATACGCATTATCGGCTAGCTTTCCAATCGTGCCAACTAAATGTACTATAATTATAACAGCATGTGATAATATTTTCATCTATAATTCTAGTCTTGAATAAACGATTTGTTTGACATTCTTAAACGCGTGTTAAGTGTACACTTGATTTTTTTATAACGCTTTGTACATTGTAACTCGATGTTTTCACTTCAAGCTTTCAACAATCGTTTATCCAAGTAACGAAATGTACGCGCTTAATTAATCGCAAAACAACTAACCGAACGCATCATGCTTTTGTCCCGGCTTTTCTCACCCAGACGTCATCGCTGCTACCAAAGTTGTTCAGCAAGTCGGAGGACGAGCTCAGCGACATGGAGAGCTACGACGTTCTTCAACAAGAGAATCTCATGGCAGTCAAGCATATTAGCAATAGTACAGGCAGTCTCAACACTCCAAGTTTAACGACCCACAAAAAAAAGGGTAAAGTCATTCTCAAGAGCTTCCTCAATATCTCCGAGCGTTCCGTTACGAATAGCCCGAGCGACTCGAAGAAGAGCAAAAAATCGAAGACTTCGAGGTTCTCAAGACACCGAAGCGAACCACCGAACATGTATTCGTCGCAGGCGACGGTCGGAGATGCAGAATTGGTGCGACAGTCGTCTGAATCGGCGTTAACGAGTATGAGAAGGTCGAGCCTCGACAGTAAAAGTTCCGAGAGATCACCGCAGGAAAACTCCTCGTCGATGGTTTCGGATTACAAATCTAGCGAAGAGAATCCTGAATTATTACTATCTCCGGCGACGAAGAATAAATTGAGATCCCTCCATGCTGCGCATACCTCGACACCGTCGAATCTTTTGAGACAGAGTTTGACGAATGATTATGTTCTGACTCCTATCACCGACGATGATAAGAGCATGAGTCCCATTACGCAGAGCGCCACTAAAATGACCAAAGCTATGCAGGTATGCATGAGTTGCATGATTATATATTTGATTTAACGTTAGTGGTTTCTTTCAAAACTATTTTTCATGTTACTATTTTCGACAAAGTAATTAGTAGTTGAAATTAATGTAGTCCTATTTTCCGCTGATGCCCTATCGCATTCAATAATTAACAGAGCTAATTTACTAAAACTAACGGTAGTTGTAGTTCTTACAAAGTTAAAAGTTATTGTAAAGACAATCAAACTTTTTTTACTCCAGCATGAGTAAATAAAAATCTGGAGCTGTAATTAATTAAACTCTAGTTGAAATTATTCTATTAAAGGAAAACAAAATAAAATTGAAAATTCATTTTCAGGAAACAATGATGACACCGAGATCTCGCACGGGTGTTGTGTTGGTATCGACGTCAAATCTTTGCGGATTGGCAAATTTACAAAACGGCTCGATGCAATACGATTCGACCAACAGTCTACAGACATCGAATTATGACATGATTAACCGACGAAACTACACTTCCATTATTGAAGAATCGCCAGGCGTTAGTCTGGACTATATGCCCAAAAACTCATCAGAAAATAAAGAGAACATAAAAAGAATCGAAGATATTCCCGAAGAGCTGAGCTTCGTCACGTGCGTTGACGAAATCTACGGCACTACGATACAAAAAAGCGCGACCTTGTCCGTGACAAATACCTACGTTTATCCTTCACGTAGCGTATTGACCGCGAGTCCAGTAGACTTGAGTTTCACGTCGAGAACAGGCGACTTCGAGCAGTCAGAGTCGGATCTGAATATCTTACCAGAAGAAGGTAACAACCCAGGTTCAGATAGTTCGGGTATCGCCTCGGCAAGCCCGAACAGCGCCAATAATTCCGCGGAGAAAATCGACGTTGACGAGGGATTAGCTCCTTCGCCGAGAAAACGTTGTACAAGTCTTCAGCGTAACGACTCCAAACGCTCGTTCAAAGATGAATCCATCTGCGACAGGGTGAAAATGCTCAAGCAGAAGCAGCTAAGTGAATCGACGCTTAATTCAGTCAAATTTAGAGATCCGCTTCCAGAGACATCGTTCTGACCACGTCTTTTGAATACTTAGTTTTTTTAAGTAATACAAGAAAAAAGCTTGCAGTGACTACGAATTATTGTTAGATCTGTCACTTTCAAGTTAGACGCACATTTAAATTTACAAGAGATGACTTGCTATGTATCGTAGCAAATGTTTTAATAATTGCACATAAATTTCAATATTTTAAGTTGTGTAGTTTTTTTTTTTGCGTAAAGCTTGTTATAAATACAGCGATAACTCCATCGACGTTTCTTTCAATGAAAAGATGTATTTTTCATTACTCCACTATTGGATTTTCATATTTTTATATAATGTATTCGTTTACTTTAACATACATTTATTATGATATTTGAATCAGTGATTAAACTGCAAAGAGCGAACGTCAATCGAGTGACGTGTATGGAATTTTTTTTATTATTATTTTACTAAAATTGTATGATAGCCCTTTGGATGGAAAAATATACGTGTTTTTTTTTTAAATCAAACTAATTCTTTTATTTTTTTTTTTTAACCTTGCGATGAATTTTAAACAATTTACATATAGGTTAGTAATGAATTGATACGTAATTGAAATGTATTTGTGTTTCTTTATCAGTTCTTATTGAAAAATACAAAAATTATTCATATTTACACTCTCTAAACAAAGTTTATATCAACGATGACCGAGTACATTTTAATTAGTGACGTCAATAATAGTTCTAGCTTTTTACACTTCATTTCTTATTTCACAATAATATTTAAATACTCTAAACTTTAAATAACGTCTTCCAAAAAGGTAGAAAATAAATTACTTTTAATGTCAATAAATGGAACATAGTTAACTAAAAAGTGCACAGAATTTCACAAAATCAGAAATAAAAAGCTTTCCCAAGTTTTTAAAGTTAGACATTAAAAGGTGGTGGAGAGAAAACAAATTTATCACAATGATGTAGGTCAAAACATATCGTCGTGACCCAAATCAGGTATATATGACAAGCCACGATCCTTCAGTGCTTTGTTCATGAGCCTTTCTTGATCTTGTTTCTGTTCTTGTTCCCTTCTCTGCGCATCAAGAATATCATCAACGGACACTTCTGATAATGGCAAGTTCTTTTCCTTATCCTTATCCTGAAATAATTGCAATAAGATAATTGATAAGAAATCAGTATTTTGTATTAATAAGGCTCAATTTATTCTACTTACAATTTCTCCTAATAAAACAACATTCTCTCCTCTCACAATGAAAACTCCACGAGGTATATCACCATACTCTTTGCCAACATGAATCCTTTCGATAGTTCGATGGAGAACTAAGTTTGCAAATTGATCTACACTTCTGAGGTATCCAATCAATGTTCGTCCATCTCTCAGCAGAACCATCAACTTTTCTATCAAAAAAAGTAAACAATAGTACTGGAAGTATTCAAGTAAACTAATTATAAAATATAAGGCTAAGTCAATCAAAAAAATTTTTACATCATTGTTGTGATTAAAATCTGACAGTCAAGACAATTTGCTTTTAGCGAAAAAAAAATTTTGAAAAACAATAAACTGCAACAATTGAAGTTCAACTTATGACAAAGAAAGTCATAACAACGCGTAATATAACTAAAAACTTCGTTAAAAAAGTGACATTTGCATTGATGAACCTGTAAAACCTAACCTCGAAGAAAGGCAATTTGATGCAAAAAAAATTTAAAGAAAAATACAACTTACTGTCAAGTTCTTCGAGCAGTGAAGCAGTACCAGGAACGGCATTCATCTTTCCGTTTACTTTTTGCTAATCAAAATATTTTACAACATATCAAACTATAATAATACTGCTTGTCTAATTCGTGTTTGCGTGAGTTATCTGCCAAAACACCGCTTCACATGTGTAGGTGTGTGGATATGGTGCACGCACACAATGTCACCTTGCTGTATGTATAGAGAGGATTGTGTTTGTGTAGTTTTTCCTCGAAAACAAATTTTAAAATAGTTTTGACATATAAACAAGTCATGAGTGCAATGCGCTCAATTTCCATTGTTATGAAATTTTATCTATTCTTTTTTAAGATCTCGCTAATTAACTTATTTCGATAGCAAAAAAATCAAGGAATAAAAGTAATAATAAATTAATAATTGTAATGATTATAAGAAAAAATTACAATTACACGAATTTGGTAAATAAAGTTAACTTTGACGTATAAGTATTCTACGAAACAACAAATTTGAAAGAAAAAAAACAGTAGCAACAAAAAATATTTTGAGTCACCATTTACAGGCGCAATCGAGTAAAGCACTTCAATATTCTACAGCCACTTAAAAAAGCAAGCTTTTAATTTTTTGTCGATGTATCTAGCTTTTTATAATGATAATAAATGTAGGCTTCATCCGAATTCATTTCATCAACGTTAATACATGTAATAATGACTCCAAAATAGCAGGGATGTTTAGAAAAGCCGTATGTATTTCAAAATATATATATATATATATATATATATATATATATATATATTTATTGCTGATTTTAAAACGATGATTGAAATATATAGAAGTCGAAGCTACCATAAATTTGTAAAATGAATTTTAAAGCTGAAAAATGACGCGCTTCCTGTAAATCTGTGTACTTTTTTACACTTCTGCAAAAGCTTGGTTCAGCTCGAGCTTGCAAGCTCAATGAAGCTCTGAGTCCACTCGAACTTTTTGTATTTCTATTGAACTTTTGCATTTTTTTTTCAAATATTCAAGTTTTCAAGCTATTCGAGTAATATAGTTTTACTCATTATCATTGAATTTAAATTACAATTACTATGCCAAATTAAAAAAAAAATTCTAATATGCAAAATGACCAGAAGGTCATGAAACTCGGGGTTTTCAAATTTTTGCAGCAGTTTACTATTTTTATTAAAAACTAATAAGAATATTTACAATGAAAATAGTAATGTAAAAAAGTAGTCGCAGCAACTATTTTTTTGCAATTTGCTCACAGTTGCTTATTGAGAAGGTATAGAAAAATAAATTCATCAGTGGGGAATGCCAGAAAGTGATAATATATCTAACGGTTAATCTATTCTTGACCCTCTGGGTGCCGAAACATATACACGTGTAACTTTTTTTCTCGGTTCTCTCTATTAATCATTATTATTATATCTGATTTTTTTTTTGTTTGTTCCAATTACGAAGTAAAAGTGTAAAATTGATGATTTTTTTTTCAGCAAGAGTTACGTCAAATAAGAAAAAACTCTTGATAATTTCAGCTCTTTGTCAGCACATTACGAGATAAGACTTATACTCTATTTCAGACATAAGAATTATATGAAATAATACCAAAGACCGAAAACCAGTCTGAAATGATAATCATCCATATAATTAAAGATGAGGGACCATACGTTCTTGGAAATTCCACTTTAACTTCGCGAGTGGGGATCATGGCCAGTATAACATAATATATATAAGGCATATGACAACCGGCATTTAGCTGTTATTCGAATTTTGTCTCTCATGTGTTTTACTTCTGCAGGTCAGTCATTACTTGTTTGTCAAGTTTTATATCTTTTATTTGCGTCAAAATCTCATTCTAATTAGAATTTTTTTTATAATGCATGTATCATTCGACTCATTAGAAGTGCACCATTGTTTTATTTTCATCAAACGCCCATTAATAGAATAAACATTGATTATATTGACAAATAATTTATTTTTCTATGTCAGAAACAGGAAAAAAGTAACAATGAAATCAGTAATCTATTGGCTATCGGCACTTTTGCTGCTTAATTTCTGTCGGGCAGATGAGTTGGCAAAGATTGAAGACTGCAAGTGTGTACCTTACTACATGTGCCAGAATGACACTATTGTCCAAGACGGCGCCGGCGTTATTGGTGTCAGGTATGATTGTTATTGAACTTTGTGAATCCCAAAATAACCGCTCAAGTCCATTCAATTTATGTTTTTTTTTTGAATTCACAAAAAAAAATTAATAAAGTCAGTAATTATGTTACTTTTGTAGAGTTGATTAAAAGGGTCGGGATCCAATTTTAGATAATTTTCAAACAACATTATAGTTAATACCTATAGATTTGTCACGTTTAAACATTTACTAATAAACTGCTTATACTTAATATGGTGTACTTCTGTCGAAGTAAAGCATTATCAATCAGTCGACAAGTATTCGAAATTTGATTTCGTTTTAATTATACATTTGTATCGTGCCAACAGACCTCATTATCGACATCGCCACAAGCGGTCTGTAGATTCAACCACGGATTCATCTGAAAAGTAAGTACTACTGATTAGAAGACCATGATATTAATTTTTTTTCTTCGTCGATTCATTTTATTTCAAGTTTTTTTTCCAAATTTGAGTTTTTCATCAATAACTATAATTTACAAAAATTGCCGTAGCACGCTAAAAATAATAGATCATGCTTGTTAAAATATCATTTTCACAATTAAAAATTTACGTGTCACAATCGATAGCTTAAAGGTGTGCGAAAGCTATTTGGAAATATGTTGCGGAATACCGAATGAAAAACCAAGTGGACACGTAATTTCTATCAACAATCCATCAGTAGAACGCAAAAAATGCACACAACCGAAACACCAAAATGTTGGTTCAGATACTACCCGAGCTAATAGTAACGAAACACAGTCCAGCATATTCCCTTGGACAGTAGCCATTCTCAAGAAAGATGAAATTGATACTAACGACGAGTCGCACATCGCTTACCAGTGCGGTGGTGCTCTCATTCATCCTCGAATCGTTCTTACAGCAGCTCATTGCATCGATAAGTACGCATTATATAGATTTTTATAATTTTCATAATTAACTTGTGTTTTGCGTTACGATTGTTCGATTTCACAGCGAAAACCCATCGATACTACAAGTGCGCGCTGGTAAATGGTTGTCAAATAACGGATCTCAGCTAGGTCAGGATCGTCGAGTGCAGGGCGTCATTGTCCACGAGAATTTCGATAAGCTTACTTTGCACAATGATTTCGGTTTGCTTTTTTTGAGGGAACCCGTTGACCTGACCGATGTAAACGTTAATATAGCCTACCTGGCTGAAACTAATGAAAATTTCAACCGTTCTCGCTGCTTCGCTAATGAATGGGGAAAAAAGAATTTAAGTATGATCATATTTTTTTTATTACGATGCCTTTGTTTTTACTGAATATCCTTTCGAATTCGAATAAGTTACATAATTCGATTTTTTTTTTAATTGCAGCTGAGGATGATCGAAAATCTTTGAAGCGCATCGAATTACCAATGGTACCAAACAATCAGTGTCAAAACGCCCTCAGAACTACTGTATTAGGAGAATATTTCCAACTTGACGACAGTTTCATCTGCGCTGGTGGTGAATCTGGAAAAGATACTTGCGAGGTTCGTATGTTACAATTAAAGTCAATTTCACATAACATTCTCCGTAAAATTAATTTTTTATCCCCCATTCAATATAGTACGACGGCGGACACCCATTGGTATGTCCGATGAAAGGTAACTCGGAAAAGTACGTGCAAGTGGGTGTCGTCTCTTGGGGTATCGACTGCGGTGTTGACCAGCGTCCTGGTGTCTACGCCAACGTTGCCTACGCTAGAAAATGGATCGATGAAAAAGTTGCGCAAGCTGGCTACGACCTTGATGAATATCAGTGCATTCCATGAATTTAATTCTAAAGAGCTTTTCGTGATAAGACTTTGTCAGTTGTAACCGATCTTGGTTTTATTGTACTGCTGCATTTATTTATAACCTGGACTGGCATCAAAATATCAATTTATCAAGTTGTATTTTCATAAAATAAACTAGTTATATTTTTACAATATTTGGGCTTATTATAGCAACACTCAAAAATTTTTGTTAAACGTACACTTTTGTTTTATCAACTCATTTTCCACAGCAATAAAACGATCACATCAGAAAAAAAGAATGGAATATTTTATTTTTACATAAGTTATTATCTATAAACTCAGGCGATGAAAATTGAGTGTTGACATTTTTTGCAAAAAACTCACTTAACCGGTAATGCTCGAAAGTCATGAGATCCAATGAAATCATGATATAATTAACGGAATGATTCTATACCCACAAACATATATATGTACAAAATTATACAGCAGCTCGGCGAACAGCGTTTGGAAATTAAATGCCAAATCATGATATGCGAAACATTAAAGGCACGCAAAGGCGTATTCATACGGCATAATATTAATAAAAAAACAAAAAGTTGTTGAATTTTGAAACGAGCTCGAATACGACAAATTTGTCCATTTTCAAGTTTCCTTCGGAGGAATAACCGTTAATTGTAGCTTATTCAATAAAAAAACTATTTTCAAATTATGCTTGGATGTGAACATTTATGTAAAATTTAAAGAGAAACACTAATGTATTAAATTTTTTTACCACCATTCCACAGATATAAGTGCAAATCAACAAAAAAAAAATGCCGTAATTCGAGAAAGTATTTTCAAATATTCAAACTTGGTGCACTCTCTCAATTTTAGGTGCACGCTGTTCTACGAGGTATGACAAAATTCTTAATGCTCTTGCCCATCTCCTCCTTAAATGTGACATCCTCTTTTTTGCGCGAGGCACGTGCAAACTTTGGCATCGATAAAATATGAAAATCTGCGCTTTTGTGGTTTCTTATGGTTTTTTCGAATTTCATAAGAATCGGAAAACGATAACGTTAATCTGACTTCAGAATCAAATTCTACGGCTCAAAATACGTCGAAAACCATATTTTGTTTTTTTTCTACTTTGAATTTCGATCCCTGTAGAGCTCTGAAAACACGAAAATTTCATGAAACGTGTCAAAATTGCATAGTTTAGAAATTTATGCTTTCTTATTTTTTAAAAAGCTCTTACAACGACCGGAATTGCCAGTAGAAAAAAAAACAAAACATGGTTTTCGATTATTTTCAGCCGTAGATTTCAATTCTGCAGTTAGATTAACGCTATCATTTTCCGTTTTTTATGAAATTACAAACAACCATGGAAAATTGCGTTCTTTTTTTCGATAATTTTTAGATCTTCTAGGCACGAAAAAAGTTTGTCACACACCGGTTCGAAAATGAGCATGTTTTTTTAGGTTCCGTTTGTAATGTAGATTGAGAAAATCGCACCTCCAAGAGCGTGCACCCTTTTCAAAAATTCGCCCCAGCTTTCTCAGATTGTGGCATTTTTTATGTGGATTGGCTCATATATACATTTTTCCTGCACAAGTTAATTTCTATACATAATCGCTATACATCTCTCTTAATTTTAATTTTCTTTTCTGCTGCCCATTACCTGAATTAGGATGGCATTACGTCAATTCTTTTATAATTTGAAAACAATAAAATACAAGTAGAAAATTGAGCTACGAAATTTCAACTTCATGACAGTGCAAATTTGTGCACAAAATCACGATATTCTAACACAAACATTTTCACCATCATAAACTTCTTAGTAAAGATATGGATTTCGATTTTGTTCTTCTTGCACCAAAATTTCACAAAAATAAAAAATCGTAAGAAATATTTTTCATAATATTCAGTATTATCCGTCGTAATATATGCATCTGGTTTGTCTTAATATCAAGATAAGAAACTTCAATGATTTCTAATTAAAACAAAAAGATGCGGGTTATACTATAAAGTGCTAGGAATAATTTAATCTTCTGCATATTTATCATTCAAAGGATCTCTTTGCAAATAAAAATAATAATAATCACCATTTTCCGCAAACGATTTTTAGAGTTATATATAGTATCCCGAGGACACACGCATAATATTGCGATCGAGATTGCAATCGTCCGCCTTGCATCCTTTAAATTCAGCACTTACACTCGCTTAGTTTGCAACTAGCATATCAAGCATCTGCGCATTTTCAGCCGAATGAATCTTATAGCTTCATAGTTTTTGGGATCCTTTTTTCAACATACACGTCGAAATGCCTTGACGAGTTCTTAAAATACTCTCAAACATCTCAAACCATATATATTTTCCGAAAAGTAAAGTCAATAAAAATCTCTGCGGTGGGTCTCAAATACGTGATTTTCAAAAGCCTATATAAGAATACCCAACGTATTACCACACTTTTTAGCCAAAGTAAAAACCAACAAGAGTAACGCAAATCAACGATGTTTGTATAATTCCTCGTACCATATATA
Organism: Galeopsomyia nigrocyanea; assembly: GCA_035047105.1. Classification (NCBI taxonomy): domain Eukaryota; kingdom Metazoa; phylum Arthropoda; class Insecta; order Hymenoptera; family Eulophidae; genus Galeopsomyia; species Galeopsomyia nigrocyanea. The sequence goes on along the minus strand of JAWWMK010016392.1, from coordinate 2,216 downwards.
CCATCCAACTGTCTTCGTTGTATGTTTACTTATCGGGTACAAGTACTAAGTAAAATTTCGCACGCTGCTCATTCTATTATCCAGCTAGATTAACCGATTCATGCACAAAATTTGCATTTTATATTTTCAGTGGAAAAATCGGTTTCCAATCAGTACAAGAACACCTGCGAATGAATTTTTAATTTTTCGCTCTATCTCGATAAATAGCTTTTGTCGAATCAAAATTAGAATCTAATTATTCTTGTTTGTTCTTTTATCTCTAATACCGTCGTTCCGCAATTAAGTCGAAATAAATTTAAAAAATGACAATCCAAAGATCTTTGATCCTTTCGAATCCATCATCAAGTAAAACTATAGATCACCTCGCTGAAAAATTACTTTTAGAAAAAGGCAAAGACGTGATTTGGATCCCTGCGCTTTAAAGTTTATAATCATGCCTCCTTGGGACTTCCCCGCATGCCGCGAAGACGTCATATATGTATATATCGCGCATTGCGAAACGGGCGTCGCTCGTCGCCGGCAGCGCACGAAAACTTCCCGCCGAGTATGTCTGTATGTATGTATATGATTGTAGAAGGGGAGAGAGAACGAATCATTCGTTCCGTTCGTCGCAGCATAACACGCTTCTGCGACCGTGAGCTCGCCGGTAATCGGTTCTCGACTCTACGACAGTCTGCACGATTCTTCTCTTTCTCGGGATCTTACTCTCTGTGGTTTGTACTATATTTACTTATCTATTTTCTCTCTCTCTCTCTCTCTCTCTCTCTCTCTCTCTCTTTCGTCATTTGCATGTTTTGGGTGTTGTAAGTACACGTTGTTTTTGTGATTTAGTTGGGTTGGTAATTTACGAAGCTTCTCATTAAATCTCGTGTTTGGAAATAATTGGATTCGTGTATTTCTATTAATAATTTTTTGGATTAAATTATAATTCATCGACCGCGAGCAATCGAAAAAATTTTATCAAAAATTTTCAAATTAGTTTTAGCAATTATTACACGATTAAATCCTCATCTAAAGCAGCTATAACTATTTCTCGCGAAAGAGAGTTTCCAATCGAATGTAAAATAGTTGTTGATATTTTGACCGCTTTGTCAACACATCGCGAGATAACTTCTTCTTTTTTTTTCTCTCTGAACAAGATAGTGCGCGAAGAACTTTTAATGATTGTGTGTGTCTTCAGAGGAATAAGTTTCTGACTAATGTACGTTAATTTTTCACATAAATGTACCGTTTGTTGTTGACTCACTATACACTTCCGAGAAGGATTTATCGCGATAAGGATTGAAATTTTTTTTGTTGTCGTAAATGGGATAAAACGAAATTTTCGCGTGCGTAAAAACTTCTTTAATCATAAAGCCTAGTCTTTCGATAAAAATTATATCAACGTAAAAAATATATTCAAACGAGAGATATAACGCCAATGGCGGTACTTATAAACGATTTTTTCCGAAAGAAAAAAAAGAAGATTTTATTGCCAAATCATTTAAATAATGCCGCAACTGTTCTTAATGGCTCGTTAATGATCGAAACTGTTATCGCTATACAAGGAAAACCGAGTGGATTAATATATTTCGCGGCACACACACAATCGTCCAACATAAATTGAAAAATCCTCGCTCTAAAAATCATCATGAATTTCACGTGTATGGCCGTGAACTACGCGTGAATCTTTCCTCCTTTTTTTTTTTGGACACTTGGTGCACCGGTTTCTCGCGCGACCGGTTTTACCCGCGGAAAAGGTCAGTGTCGCTTGCAAGCGGTGAACTCTCATATACATCTTCACTCCACGCGTTTTCGTATTATTCTTATCAAAAACACGACGTTGCGCAAATGACTATTAGTGTATGTGCGTTTATTAATTTGTGCAGGGTGTTACTGGAGCGTGATTGGAGATGAGGTTGCGACTTGGAAAATCTGTTTGATGTAACGATCGTTGGTTAATTATCAGATTGCGCGCACTCGGGGAAATACCCGCGGTGATTTTCATTGTTGACAACTTGGTTTTTTTATTGAAAGCGAAATTGCTTTTGCGGTGGCACGTTCTAACATTTGCAAAATTGAAATACAGAAAAAAAATTAACATACACGTCATATTTTCGTTACAATAGAAAAAAATATAATAATTATCTAAGAAATACAATCGGCTGAGGGCTTGGGTTGTTGTTATTAAATAAGAAAAAACATATTTAGTTTTTTCTGATTTGACGACGTTTCGT
>JAWWMK010016381.1:0-20492 GCA_035047105.1 Galeopsomyia nigrocyanea | reverse complement strand
ATACAAAAACGCTACGAGTGAAAGTTATAAGTCTATTTTTATCGAAAAAAATTCAATTGACAAAAATATAGAAAAGCTGGAAAAAAGTAGTTCCTGTGAACTTTTCTAATGTCCGGAAGCTCTAGCGTTACAATGTTTGCCATTTTAGGCTTCAAGAATCGGCATTTTTTTATAGATTTCGTCATATACGAAACTTGACGTAGATTATTCTCGAACGACGGTACGATAAAGTGGCTGTAATTTACAGAAAGCTGTAAATTACCATGAGCTTGCTAAGTACAGAAGGGGCTGCTAGCGAAAATGAAGTCAATCGAGGAAAATGATTGAAACAGATGAGGAGCCAAAAGAGAGAGAGAGAGAGAGAGAGAGAGAGAACACGGATAGGTACGCAAGCTTCGGAATTAGAGATTCTATGCGGCGGTCGTCGCGGCAAACGACTCAATTTTCGTGCGCGCATCGTCATATTTATAATGCGATCAGCAGCAGCAGCAGCAGCGCGTCGGCGGCGGCGGCGACGAGGCAAAGCAAGCAGCGCGTGGCGAGAATAAAATCGAGAAAAGCAGGAAGATGGTCGTCGTGTAGCCGTCGCGCCCCGCCCGTCCACGTCTCCATCATCTGCCGTCAGCCCCGCTTGCGTCACGAATTTTCTGATGTGCTCATCGTCGGGCAGCTCGGCTCTTCGGACGTTGCGAGCTGCTCCGCAAGCTTCGCACGAGAGAGAAAGAGAAAGAGAGATCGATCGCCGGTCGTGACTCACGAAGGGTCGTTAGACTTGGCTCTGGTGACTAAGACCAATATTCCCTACTGCTCCGAAACGTTGCAGGGGTTGCCGTATACTGCTACGTATACTACTGCCTCCAACTGAATTACGCGCTCGCGATCTATATCCAGCCGAATTTGTTTTTACGGCCCAGGCAGTAAACTGTCATGCCCAGCCGAACCCATTATATTTACATACTTTCCTCCTGACTGATATGCCCGCGCCTCGGCGGTATATAGCACCACCGAGTCGCTCTTTCTTATTCATCATTGCCGCCCGCGCCCGCGCGCTCGGAAGTGAGTAACATTCGGAATCTCAATGTTATGTGTTGCTGATGCGGGGGTCGCGCGATCACTTTCCATTTTGGGATATAAAAAACTTTTCACTCTCTCTCTCTCTCTCTCTCTCTCTCTCTCTCTCTCTCTCTCTCTCTTTTAATGCAAGCAGATAGCCCATCATATTATTTACTACTCCATGGACGCGCGCTAGCTGCTGCGTGGTAGGTATTTATATTCATGACTATGCGCATTGGAAATAAGTTTTGCAGAAAGTAGGTTCGGTAATCGTTTCCCACCCGTACCCTCGCATAAGTATTACGAAACAAACGTCATAGCAACAACAAAAAAAAAAAAAAGAAACAAAAACGCGTACACGCTGAAAGGCTATTCAATAGGATTTTTTTTTTCAAACAATTTTTCACTACGTGTCCGTGGTAATGAAGCCTAAGTGTTACCTTTTTTCAACGTCCCGCATGTGTCGCTCATAGAGTAAGGGGGTTAAGGCGAAGAGAAAAAATGGTTCAGTAACCTGCCGCAGTAGCAGCAGCAACAGCGGCTCGACAAAAAAATAGCGTAATAGAATGAAGCCGGTTCTCGCGCTAGCGATCGAGAGAAAGACAGACGGATATACGGATATACGCGCGGAAAAGAAGAGGAGAGAGAGAGAGAGAGAGAGAGAGAGAGAGAGGGAGGGAGAGAAAAAACAACACGAGGGAATAGAAAGGTCGCGCAGCCTCTTTCATACACACTGCGGCGTGGACGTTCCCTCGCGTGTGGTGTACCCCCCAGGTGCCCTTTGATCGCGACTAGACAAACTCGACAGCATAAAAAGAGAGGGGGAAGAGAAAGAACGTTCGATGGAAAACCATGACCAGTCGCAAGCCTAGACAGCAGCAGCGGCTTTAGTCTGCAGGATAGAGACTATCATGAACCCGACTATATAACACGGCGCGCAGGTATACGCAGCACATCCCCGCGGCAGGTTGGATGCCGCGCCGACCCGCGCCGTCGCTCGGCGATTTGAAATTTAATCGGCCGAGAGAATGAAGCTCCCCCTCTTTCTCAGCCGAGCGCGCCTTCACAATTGCCGCCGCTGCTATGCCTTTAAAATCGTATTTGCATAAGGCGTGAAAAATGCCTCTCACGGGGGATTTTAATCCATTCGGCCAAATAAAATCTCGCGCGCTTTCTGCCCCGCGCGCACCAGAAAAACTGCCGAATTCCTTCCAATTTTTCATTCTTAATAGATTTGCATTCCTTTCGACTCCATGTTTATGTGTCATCCCCCACATAGCATAAATGTTTCCAAGTGAAAATAAAAAACGTCACCGAAGAGTGTTCGCGACACTATTACACATCAGCAATTAGTTTGTAACTGTATATTCGATTCTCATATTGAAGTTTGTCGTTGGTCCAATGTTATAGTTATTATTTTTTATATTACGTCAATCGCTACAAATCCGCCCTGTTATCTACTATTTTATTCAATCACTATTAAACATTCTTCCATATAAAAGTGTCCTCCTTATTCATTCAATATAAGTAAAGTCAAATACATAACAGATAACTCAAACGCCTTCAAAGTATTGAATTTCGAATTAGTTACTGTCAAAACTATAAATTTTCAACCTGCGCGAAAGGTCTTGTTTGACGCAACTTCTGACCCTTCGTATATAAATGCAGCTGGTCTTTAAATCCGGTTTTTATTCAAACTCTGTTGATGTAGATTGCGTATTTATTCGAAGTCATTTGTTACGAGTAAGTGTACGTCAACAGATAGAATAAAATATTAATATTAGGCTTCCAATTACAATCTAAAGTGTCCGACGTTAAACAATATATGTTAAGGTGCAGAATTGAATACTATCCCCTTCGAACTTCCAACTATCGTTTAATGTTGGATCGGTGCCCAAGTGCGAGTGGCTCGCCACTGCACAATCACATTGACGCTTTAGAGTCGACCCCCTCTATTATCTCAAGTTTTCGACCATTCGCGAATCTGCTCGTCGCTTTACGATCCAAGTCTGAGCGCAGGGACGCGCGATAGGAAGCATAAGGCCGCGAGAAGCGATAAACAGTAAAGAAGGAAAATGGAGCACTAAATATTCAATCGTGTCGTCGCGGCGATGCGGCCGCAAAAATTTTTGTATGCGATTCTATATACCGCAAGAACGAACACGAGAGAGTAGTGCCGTTCTAGGCGAAGAGAAGAGAAGCTTGCTTGGGTCGCTCCGCTCTATGCAGTTAAAAAATGTAACACGGTCCGATACTGCAGCGAGCAGCCGTTACCTCGCGGTCGCTGCGCTGCTGCTGCTGCATCCCGCAGTGACTTATAACATTCATGCTAATTTCGCATTCATGCTTATTTTGTGTGTGTGTGTTTCTGTGTATGACGCTCCGACCGCTTTATTGTTTCCAATATCGTGGGTCACCTCAAACTGTTTCCTGTCTCATGTGAATTCATTCTTCACTGCCGCATCGTTTTACTTATTTTTAAGTTATAAAATTAAAACTTGATACACGTGCTTGTACGCTTTTAACATTGTTCAAAACTATCAAAAAAATAGTCTGAGCCAGTGGTGGGCAACTCCGGAGTTACGTTACCGTTACGTAACGTTGTTACTTGTAAGTAGTATCGCGTTATTGTAACGACGTTACAGCAAAAAGTAACGCGTTACTTTCGAAAAAAAATTGTTATCGCACATGTTAGATTTTTGCTATTTCGCCTACGCTATCGGTACCCAAAGCGCCGCTTATTCGACTTTTTGTGGCCGCCGTAACTTTCTATCTAATTACTAGGACTGTGAGTAGGATTTAATTATCGAGTTGAAAAACAGTCAATTCAATTCCCGTTTTGTGGATGTAAAATCACAATATCAATATGCATGCCTGACAAAAATTAAAGTGTGCATCATTGACATATAGGGGGTCTTTGAAACAGCATTGAACCTCGGGAACTTCGTCCTCGTTTCACAAAACGCACTGGTCTTCGGCTCGTGCTGCAATTGCACCCTCGGTCACAAAAGACCCCCACAAGGGGACAGTAATCTTGAACAAAATCCTCTTGTAACAAGAGGATTTCTCTTGTTACAAGTAAGAACGTGTCCTCTTGACCGAGGAAAGAATCCTCTTGTAAAAAAAAGATTCCTCTTGTTGCAAGAAGATTTTTTTCTCAAAATAGCTTCAAAAGGAATCTTCTTGTTACAAGAGGATTTTGTTCAAGATTATTGTCCTCTTGTTATAAGAGTACTATTTTTTTCAGTGAAGCCATTTTAACAAGAAAATCTTTTTGGAACAAGAAGAATCTTCTTCTACAAGAGGATTTTTCTCTCAGTGTATACTGTATTTTTTTAGGCTACACGGAAAAAACAGGGCTCTTGTAACATAAGATGAATTTAATTTTGAGTAAAATCATTTAGTTACAAAATTATTCCTCTTGTAACAAGAATATTTCCTCTTGTACCAAAAAGAATCGTCTTGTTACAAAAAGGATAATTATACAGCTATATTGAGATCAAAATCCTCTTATATTAAGAGGAATCTTTTTGATATAAGAGGTTTTTTTTCAGTTTAGCTAATAGACTCTTGCAAAAGCACGTCTCGGGAGACTGAAAGCTCGAGTCGCTCAAGCTTTTGCAGAAGCCTACAAGCCAAATTTTCTGGAGGTAACGTCGTTATTTAACGTCGTTAAGTAACGACGTTACGTGTAACTTCGTTACAAAATTTTTTAAAAGTAAAACGTCGTTACATGTAACGACGTTACTCGAGTAACGACGTTACTTTTGGAAAAATTTGTAACGACGTTACTGCCCACCACCATTTTTAACAATTACTCGGTTAAAAAAAAATTCCACATTTTCCAATACTACATAAAAGCATGTACGATATTCTCTCGCTGGCTATGAGTAGACCTTGAAAAGATAATCAATTGAACCGTGGTAATTGGTGGAAGCTGCCTATATATTTACGCGCCGACATACACAGACACAAGCACACATGCGACAAGGTCTTTCATAATTAAGAGACACTTTTAATAGGTGAAAACCGAGCTGAATTAAGAGTAGCGGTGTGTAGCGTGTATGTGGTTGTTTCCGGCGAAATAAGCTATGTACACTGAAAAAAAATAGTATCTCTTATAACAAGAGGACAATAATCTTCAACAAAATCCTCTTGTAACGAGAGGAATCCTCTTGTTACAAGAAGGTGTCCTCTTGTAAAAAGAAGGTGTCCTCTTGTAACAAGAAGATTCCTCTTGTTACAAGAGGATTTTTTTTCTCAGTGTAGAGCTGAAGGAAGAAGAATAGCGGCGAGGCGCACTATACACAACAGAGACATTCAACGGCGAGAGGTCGAAAGGCGTATATAGAGACCATAACTCGGTTATCGCCTCGCCTTGGCTGTATTATGATCGCACGTGCTGGTAGAGAGAGATGACCACGGGTCGAGTGAGCTAGCGAACGCCCACGCTCTCTCTCTCTCTCTCTCTCTCTCTCTCTCTCTCTCTCTCTCAAGACGGAAATACATCCATATAGGCATGGAAGGAGAGAGGAGCGAGCGAGATGCTGAGTGCGGTACTTGAAATGGCTAGGCTACGCGTATATAGGTAGCCCGGACTGAAAATGTGTAGTGCGCGCCGCTGGAATTCGGACTGACGTAACCGCGCTTAGCTTTAGCTCGTTCTCTATTCTCAGCGCCGTATAACAGCTACACGGTCCAGCGAGTATTGCCCGCATGCGTTATCGAGTCGACGGGGAAATATATATAGCGTACGTTGCTCGACTCTTATTTAACAAAGATGTACGTGTGTGAGAGAGAAAGAGAGAGAGAGAGCTCGTTACGTTTGCCGAGATGAACTCATTCTCTCCTCGCACTCTTCTTATATTCGTCTTTTTATATGGCCGGCAAACTCGCAAAATATATTCTCCCCTCGTCTAGCGCTAGCCAGTCGTCTCTGCATAAGTACATGCGCCTCTTTGACGCCTCATTGACACGCTCTCTCTCTCGCGCGCATATTCGGACCAACTCGCGTGTGTAGCATGATTACTTACACTGCTCTTGACTTACTTTTTTTTCCCTTTTATTCGACCCTGGCAGCCTCTTACTATGTACTTGAAAGGCCCAGCAGCGCGTCGTTGCATTACGTTCGCACCTACGGAGAGCCAGAATTTTCTCACTACTACAAATTGATTACTTCAATATTCAGAAGAGCTGGAAAGCGAAGTAATCGCGTCACATCGTTTCCAAAGTTTTCATGGGGTTCGTGCTCTGGATGCCGAAGCTACGTTTATTCGATTGTTTTTCTAACGAATCTGTGCGATGGAACGTCGTCGCTCGTCGGCTTGTAATTTGACGGAGTAGGGACCGGAATTGCAGCTTGTTGGCCTGGCCTACGCAGTCGGCATATACTATCTCGCTGAATGACAAATTTAAAGAATCCTCCAAAAATCACGTTTCTCGCGATGTTTACAGAGTCCCAGCGACGTACGGTCCGGCAGACGAAGACCAATGAAAAAAAAAAAGGCTTACGAAGTAGGATTCGGCGACGGCACGACACGGCCGGACTAGAGCAGCAGCAGTAGCCACTTGCGAAAAAGACGGAGTATAGGGAGTACTGGCTTTACCGGGAAATTGAAGGGCTTAACGAGAATGTGCTCTCTCTCTCTCTCTCTCTCTCCTTCTGGAGCCGAAACCCTTCTTTTTACGTACGTGGACCCAAGCGAATGCCGTCGCTGCTGCTGCTGTCGCTGCTACCTTGCTCGGACGTCTACGCGGCTCCCGGGGATAGACCAAAGACCTTCCACTTCAATGGCTTTAATTAGCAAATGTACGACGAGCTCCACAGCACTGCGAAAGAAAAAAAAAACACTCAAACGTCCGCCCTGGCCGACGGACAAACAAAAGATCTTGTATTGTAGCGCTTGCTTTTTTCTTCCTTCTTTCTTCCTTTTTTTCTCGTGACCAGCTCATATTTTCCTTTCAAGGCAGGTTTTTAAGGAAGACACTCGTCATTTACGGGCACTCCAAATGCAGAACATCACTTCTTAGAGAGGTTGGTGAAGATAATCGATAAGGCGATTTTTACAAAAAGAAAAAAAATGTACACACAGAGCCTCGGAAATAATCTGGAGCAAGCGAGAGAGTCTTTTGGTCGCGACTGCATTGCGGATCGAGCCCTCAGGTCGCAGTCGGTTCTCGCTGTGGGACCTTTATCGGATTTTCGTGATTTCTCCGCAGACGTCGCTCCCCGCGGAAAAACGTTCGACTGTAGCTCTGCATCGATATTGGCCTCTCTCTCCCTCTCGCTCTGCTGGCATTCCAGAGAGCAACTAAGGGTATCGAGCCCGCACGAGGTGAATTCAAAAGCAGATCGCGAGCTCGCTGCGGCTTAGAGTTTCGCGTAACGGTTAAACTACTTAGAGAGCTACGGGCTGCGGCTTGCAATGAAAAAAAGAAGGAAAAAAAATATCAAGAGAGGAGGTCAGATCGCAATCTCGTCCGGCATTCAGTCACGAAACCTTTGCGCTAGCTTCGCTTATATACCACTTGGCCCTCCATATAGTCACGAAGGTGCGGATTCTTAATCCACCTGCCAGCGGTCATTATACTTGCACGGTCATAGCTGTTTTTTTTCTTTTGCCTTCGAGCTAGATATACATCTGCACTCTTACGTACTACTACTACCACTATAACGCCCATGTACTTTAAATATATTTCGCCAATTTGCGCCTTGCGCACTCTTAAATTTCCTTTCGGTTGCCCTCCTCCCTCAGTTTCTTTTTTTTGACCGCTAATAGCCTAAAATTACGCCGATTCGAATCGCATTGTGTTCATTTTTCGACTTCAAGGTGTATCGCGAAGAAAAATGACCGATCTTACAAGTTGTTCTTTGCCTTATCTCGTCAACTGCGCGCAGAAGTCATTTATTCGGCGCAGTTGTTTTTTCACGCGCAGTGTCTCTCTTGCTGCGCTCGCGTAAATTCTTATCAGATCTGAGCTTTCGGAGAGGGGTAGGGGGGGGGCGTTGAAGGTAATTGAAAGTGAGCTCGTGCAAGCCAAGGACAGAAATTAGAGGGATTTCTGTGGTGCATGGCGCAGCAGTGGCGCAGGTCGCGCGCCGACGAAAGAAACAGCGGAAGAAGAAGAAGACGAAGAAGATGAAGAAGAAGAAGAAGAAGAAGAAGAATAAGAAGAAGCTCCACGGGAAAACTCCATTTGCAGGTATATAGATAGAGAGAGCAAGTAAGAAAACAAGCAGTACGACGCTGCACGAGGTAGATTTATAGAGCGAGCTGTGCAGATCGAGAGCGAGAGAGAGAGAACGCGAATGTACGCCCAGGAATCTCAAGCGCGTCTAACGAACGCTTTTAACGCGATTAACTTAATTGCCCCTTTAATTAACACGAGCCGAGAGAGAGAGAGAGGGGGGGGGGTGTGAGTGAGAGAGGAGATCGCGAGTGTAGGCGTCTCGCACGTACTACAAATATTTCATTAGCGCGTCACACGTGCGAGATTATACCCGCGTAGACTACTCGATCTCGTTCGTATTCCCGGCTGCGCCGAACAACCTGTCACGCTGCCACCGCACCGCTGCTGCTGCTGCTACTGCCACTGCTGCTGCACGGCACACCAATCAACACCTCCTCTCCTCCGCTGCATACTCCTGCTGCTGCTGCCGTCGCCGACTCTGTCGCAACTGCGTGTGTGTCTATGTACGCGTGCGTTTGTTTACTTGTGTACGCGTGCAGCGGCGGCGCAATTCTTGGCCCAACTCGAACACACCGATAAAATTACCCGCATTCGCTTTCTCCCCCTTAAACTTGTTTGCGCAAAAGCCCTCGCGCACGTGCGGCGAAATGACACGCGCATACGATCGTTTCAGCCGTACACCTATTCGTACAGTATAGGTAAAAATACTTTTACAGATAAGTCGCGACGTTAAACGTCAATCTTTGGAATTGCACGCGAGCGGAGTCCACGCGGCCGACCGGACCATCAGACTAATAACGCGAGCGCGCGCGTATAACTTTAACGCAGAGCGCATTGTTTCGGCCGAATAAAGCCAGTTGTGTGTCTGGCTCCGACGACGAAAAACAAAAAAAAATATGCTTCGTAACAATGCAACTTTTCTCATTGTTGTCTCTTCATCGGCTGCCTTTTTTCCTCTCTCTCTCTCTCTCTCTCTCTCTCTCTCTCGTTTTTTTTCCCCGCGCGGCGCGTAGGTACCGAGTGGAGGTCCGAAACTCCGCGGAAGCAGAAAAAGCCTCAGCCTCTCCTCTAACACATTCAGCCAATGAGAATGGAACGGTGACGGAAGGAGCCGAACAAAAAAAACACACACACACACAAAAAGCCCAGAGCTCAGCGAAAATAGCCAAAAGGGTTGAGGTCGATGATGAGCGAGCGAGAAAAAAGGAAGGAGCTGATGAAGAGAAAGAGAGAGAGAGAGAGAGAGAGAGAGAGAGAGAGAGAGAGAGAGAGAGAGCTGACCACTGGGGGTAATTATTGTCGCTGGCAGAGTAAAAGGTCTCACGCTCGCTCCTCGCAGAATGCACGGCGCAGAATTAGGGAAGGGAGGCCCTGTGAGAGCAACCGGTCAGTTTTCGGAGCAGGGATGTATGTATGTATCTGCTTATAGCCCCCCCTACTCCATCTATTCGGTCATCTCGGGGGATCCCACCTCGGACTCTCGCTCGACCTTGCGCGAAAAGCGCTGCACAGACACACACAAGCACACTCATACTTATACGCAGCCTTATATATGTGTCGCGCGGCTCCTATTATTATATGGGCCGCACTGTTCTCGTTGGTTTTGGGCTTACTTATATGGGCGCCGCACGAGACGGAGGCCCTTGTATACCCGGGGCGCTCTCGTCCGTGATGTGCAGCCGCTTTCCAGAATTAATCATGAGTGGGAAGGAATTCACCTCGTTTCCCGGCGCTGCTACTGCTTCATGAGATAATGAACTTATGTTGAATTTACACACGTTGGACTATTCAACGACCGCGCGGCGGGCCTCATCTATACTGCTCTATATTCGCAACCGACATTGCAATTTGTACTTGTAGGTCAGAATATACGCTGCAAGTTTTTACTATCGAGCAAGCAGCTAAAGCAAGTTTATTATAAACTTGTATATTCGATACGAGGCATTGCATAGTGTTGCAGTGTTATACGCACATATATAGGTACAACTCGGTACAAATGTGTCGCGCTTGCACTTTTACTATGAGAGACACATAGTGGATCAACGTGAAATATAGCCGGATTAGCGACCGATTAGCTCATCTCTATTAGCACTAACCCCCCTGCCGCCACTATGCGCACATCAGCCTCGAATTGGTCCTGGTAATTTGCTCCTGACGCGATTAGTCCGCGCATATATAGATAGAACACACATACACACACACACACACACACACACACACACATACACACGCACGCGCCTTTACGCCTTGCAGCTACTACTCGTCGATCATAAAATGTTTTTACGCGCGCGTGTCAGCTTGGCTTTTTCGGAATTTATGTCGTAGTGCAAGCTGCGGCCAAGGCTCTCTCTCTCTCTCTCTCTCTCTCTTTCGACTTAGCGTGATTGGAGCAAACCGACGAGATTGCCAGTTCACCGGTTAAGGCGACTCTATTCCCAGGCATCATTAATAAAAAAGTAATCTGAGGATGTGCTGCTCGGCTCATGCTTCTTCTTCTTCCTCCGCCTTTTTCTCATGCTGCTGCTGCCTTTTTTCCGTGCAAAATTACCTTCACTTAGTCATTAAGCCCACTGAATGTCCAGTCGTAAAGTGTAATTTTAATGTCTAGTCGACCGCTTAAAAAGATTAAAATTTAATGAGATCTTCCGAAATTCCGAATTAAGCCAAGTCTCTCGACCGACTGGTTTTCCCAAAATCAAAATCTGAAATTTTAATGCTACTTCATTCTAGAAGATAGTCACTTTTTTTTTTATTTCACGATCCACTTCAGCGAACAAGGCCAACGCGCTTTATTGCCGATATATAAACTCCACCAATAACCATGTGAATACGGAAATATTATGAAATAAAACTCTATCTAGAACGAGATCTCGATTCTCTTTTACAATTTGCATTGTAATAACGCATTTCATTACTCGAATTAACGATTTTTTCTTTTGTAAGTATTTTTTCAAAATTATTATCAAAGTTTAGCTTCTAAAATGATATAGTATGTTTCTGGTTAAATGATTCAAATATTTTGCTTAATTGAATAATTTCTTAAATTTCATTTCGGTGATTAAACAAAATGTGACATATTTGAAAACAAATCCAAAACAGACAACACATTATTAAATGGGTAAAATCATAAATAATTTACATGAAAAAGCCTTTTTATAAATAACCATGTATTACGTACGTGCTACATTTTCATTTCAAAATACTTAAATCTTGATTTGAATTTATAGATATAGCGTATACATGTGCGGATCTCTACATGCTCATATAAGTAAGGGCAATAATCTTCAAAATTTCATCCTCTTTTTTTACTAGAAAATTTTTTGCTCTCACTAAAGGAAGGCAGGTGTTTTATTTCAGTCTGGTTTACGACCGAGCGCCGGGTCGATCTCACTGTTCCCTTTGTCCAAAATGAGTTTTACGATCTGGGATCAAAACGTGTCAGTGAGCACACTCATGACTCTACAAGCATGCCGGATTTGATTGTTTGAGTATGTATTTTACGATTGGATCGATTTTCAACTTTAATATGATAGATTTGCCTTTAAAAAGAGAAAAAAATACTTCTCGGTCGAGTTGAATAAATAAGCTTGGACGAATGTGGGCCAACAATTCGAGTTTTCGCGTAAATTATAACTGGCGAATGTCATCACATGTGGACAAAGCTCAGTTGTTTACCACAGTAGTGAAGAGGCGACCAGGAATGAGAGTAAAACGGCGCTGAAAGATTCTCTGATATTTTGCGCGAGAGCGGAGTATAGAGTAGAGTAGAGTGGTGTGTATGCTCGAGATATCGGGGATAGCGAGTTATTGCCAGCAACTGACGCAGAGTGCCAATGCGGGTAATTTTGGCTAGCGCTTGGCCTCGTCTTTCTTCTTATGTCACTATTTTTTTTTCGTCAGTTGTAAATAAGTTTGCTGAGCTGATTCTTTTATCGGCGTGTTTGTAGGTCAAAAATTGATGCTCTCGTGATTGAGTGTTTTTCATAAAAATAAAAAGAAAACCTTTCTTCGGACGCCGCAGAACACTCTGAACTGAGTAGTTGAAGTTATGTGGTTTGATACACTGTACAATTGGTACGTACAGATCAACAATTCAATGTGCCTAAATAATGCATTATTAAATGTTTATTGAAGTTAATAAACAATAAAGATTTCAAAAATAGAAAAATCGAATGTGTATTCGTAATAAAACAGAGCGAGTTATGAAAGATATGAGACGATGTTGAGGGATAACAAGTGCAGATGAAACAGTGAATTAGTGGAGAATCAGATTGGCTTTGGGGCGAATAGGCGAGAGAGAGAGAGAGAGAGAGAGAGAGAGAGAGAGAGAGAGAGAGAGAGAGAGACAGAGAGCGAGAAAGTTATAGTATATACGCGGGGCCCGCTTTGCGATTTGAATGAGTACAACGACTCGGGAATCGGATATACTCCAGACGCACGGATAGGCAGAGTCGAGCTGTATAAACCAATTAAGGCCTGACCCAGATAGTTTGCCGTCTCCCTACAGAGAGTGAGAGAGGCGAGCGAGAAAGGGTACGTGCACCTATACGTCTAGCGAGCTGTAACATAGCGTACGCTATATAGCTTATGCATTGCAAGCTCGAGAGAGCGAGAGAGAGAGAGAGAGAGAGAGAGAGAGAGAGAGAGAGAGAGAGCGAGAGAGGCGAACTCCCTGCCAGACACTGCGCCAGCTAGCTCCCAACTTTGTCGGATGACTACGTAAATATTGGAATATCACGGATGATCCTCTCGAAAGCGTCAATTATTACCCTCTTCAACGTCAACATGTTTCACACTATTTACGCAATATGTCTCTCTCGCTTCGCTACGAATGATACGAAACTACATGCATTAACCCAGTCAGTCGTGCTTCTCTACCTGTGTTGTTTGTTTTTCGATATTATTTATTTTTACGCTCAACCGACAAACTGTCCCGCTTTCGGTGATAACGTTATCAAAGCTAAACTTTATAACGAGCCTCAAATACTGCATCGGTAAAAGTTATATTATAGCTAACAAGGTGCCTCCCAACGGAGACACCTACCCATCATATAGTTTTTTTTTACTTTTTTTTAATGAAGCTTTTCCTTGCGCGTCTCTTTCGTCAAAATATCTTTTACTTTATTTCAAAGAGCTTGCGGTCAGATTATTAAAAAATAAATAATCTCGTTAACTCGAAAGTTTGGTACGACGACTCAGAGTCTCCTTAGTGAAGTTCTGCGCGCGATAAATATATAAGTATTTTAAAAAGTTGTCGGTGTAATGCTTGTAAGCAGCAGTTTTATATGTGTGCATATTAGCACGCGCAAGAAGAAGTTGCGCAAAAGTTGGGCGAAAGAAATAGCGAATGGACGTTGGATAGAGAGTGGAAAATGCCTCGTGGACAAGTGGGGTGATCGCAATTCTTCGCAGGTCTTCCTCGTTCGAAGTGCACAATCTGAATCCCACGAGAGGCCCGTCCATGCATCATGTCGACGGCAGCGTGGTGTATGTGTAGGTGCGGGGAGAAGAAACGCTTCTGGAAAATCCGTAAAGAGGTTAGTCTCCTACGTGTCCTTTTTACTCTCGTCTCGTGCCCAAGCTGCTGCTATACGCGCATCCTTTTCCTTCATTTTTTTCCTATATACACCTAGAATACCAAATCGCTTTAAAATCAACGTATACTGTACGTTGCTCCTATCCCGCGCGCGCGAGCTTACATTTCTCATGAAAATTCCCGTCTGTCTCATACACCCACGCCGGCTCTTCTATTTTTCACGGAAACTGCATTGTCAACTTTGCCCGCGAAAATGACACATAGAAATTTTTTTGTTCGAGCACTTCATTCATTGATTTTCAAAGCTTTTCCTTGTTTCATCTACAGCGTGGACTATAGATTTAAATGTTGCACTTCTTCAAATTAACGATTCAGTTTGTATTTACATAAATTTAAGCGCGCCTGCACATCCTCTCTCTTAATCCTCTTGACATCAAATTAATCCGCAGTTGGCGCTGAATCTCGGCCATTGACGCGATCGTACGTGGCATCGCGCGCGCGAAAATAGCTGTCGAGCGGAAAAGTAGGCTGGCGCCGCCGTAAAGTGCGTATTTGCGTGAATCATTAAAGCCGTGTCAACTAATCAAAGCTTTAGCTCTCGCCGCAAGCGCGCAGGCAATCATTTAACCGAATGCATTTCGTGCAAGTGCCGAAATGACACTGTTCGAGGGAAAGAGAGAGAAAAAGATCCGAGAAGAGAGAAGTAAGTAGCACGTCTTGTACCGCAAATAAATTCTAATTTATACTGCAGTTCGCTCGAGTGTTGTACTGGCTTTTTCGCCGGTCGTGCGCCGCGCGCGCGCTAGTCCGGAAATAGAAAGCTTGATTAAATGTACAGTAGACAAGAGATTGAACCATCATTTCTAGCGCATTTAATTCGTACCTGCTATCGAGAAATCAATCTGAAGTACAGCTACATTTGCAAATTACAACTGAAAATTATTCGTAACTTAATGTGATTGGCAGTAGTGTGATCTTCAGTTTTATTTACAGAAAGTAGTATACTTATACATTACCTTTATTAAGTCACAGTGCTAGTAGTTAAATAGAAATAGAGTTATGTTTTCTAAGGTAGGTGTACCCAATATGGGACTATTTTCGATAAACAGCCATATCTTTTTACCATTAATGAATTTTTAGACGGGAGTCGATGATCGACTCGTTTTAAAGCTGATGAGCGACTCGTTTTACAGCTCTTTAAAACGAGCTGTCGCACGATTTTTTATATTAAAGCTAGCCCGATTTATTCCACTTTGAATGCAACTAATTTTTTTGGCATAAAAGGAAAGTGTACCCAACATGGGACTATCAGGGAAAAAGGAATTTTTACGTATATGAATCATACGAGTTATGTATAAGTAAGTTAAAAAATCAAAATTTATCACTTTTCAAGTATTATAAGCTAATTAGTACGATGTGACAATGTTACAGTTACATATAAACATTAATTCTAAAAAATATAACGAAAATCGAAATATTATCATTGACAAGTGGAATAAGTAAATTTATTTTGACTAACTGTCAAGTTTTGTTTTAAGTTACTCACAGAAATTCAAAACTGGAACATGAAAAAACATTAATGTGGTGTTTTTTCATAATCCATTAATAATTTTCGGTATAGTCCCATATTGGGTACAACCGACAGCAAGCAACAGACAAAAGTAATTGGAGCGGCATTTGGATTATTTACACGCTAGAAAATTTTTGATGAGTGATTTTGAAAGGGTAAAAGAAGACAAATCTATAATGGTGTATAGCAGATTTATGCTAAAATATATTAAACTACTTGAAACAATAAATATTTAGCTGCATGAAATTGAATGAGGTCGACGACTTGCTTGTCTAAAACACGAAATGGCTGCTGGAAAACGGATTTAGCGTTCGGGGATAATTCAAATCTATGGAACTTTCATTATTTGATAGTACAAACATAATGTCACAGTTTAGCACTGCCAAAACATCGCGAACATTTCAAAACCGACAATAGTCCCATATTGGGTATAGTCCTATGTTGGAACACCTACCTTATACGGTTTCTTTTGCAGAGTAAATTAAAAATCGCTAATCAATAAAAATTTCGACATTCTTAAGAAATTCTCAGTTCATACATCACTCTCGGTGAATTGAGTCGTGAATCTGAAAAAAAGAAGTTGTAATAATGCCGCGATGTAATCTTTCACTTTGTAGTTCATAGTGGAATAAGCTGAGAGCGATTCCGTGAAAATTGCTAAAATCAACTTTCTTCTTTTATTTCTCCTCGACTGTGGGTTCGCGCGGCGCCGCATCTGTCTCGGCCATTTCGATTCCGCGCCGCGAAATTGGTTCACGCTGTATATATCAAAAGGGTAGGTAATGGTATTCCATTAGCGTCAACTCATCTGGAATATAAAGCTGAAACAATGAGTCTACTCGAGGCTCTTCATCTTCTCTCTTGCGCTTCTTATATACTTTTTCTCTTTCGCCCTCCGCAATCTACGGCATGCGCTGAGTTTCTTTTTCCTTCTAAATACCTGCTCAGCTGCGCGTTTTCCAAACGACTCGTGTAAACCGTTAGAATTATAATGAATAAATGTGGAATTTAGCATTTATTTCAATATTCCAAATAATGGGATTTCAACTATTTTTATGTAACCACATTCATGTCATGGATAACCATTTCATTTAGTATGCTAACCGCGTCAATTCATACCATTTTTAGTTCATCGCCATTTCATTCATAGTTCAGAAAGCCTTTCATACGAAATTAGTTTAGTGTCCATTCGTCCAACTATATTAAATATACAACAGAATTTTGTGCGCTTAGCAAGAGTAAAAAGCGAAAAAGAGCCAGAGAAGATGGTGGATATGTGATAAGCGGTAATCAGATTTCAGTTAATTACTCGGAGTCCGGAGGAGAAAAAGCTGGTCTTCCTTTGAGGTAGCTCGCGACGGCACTGAGATGAACTCCGATTGTTAGCAGTAAATAGGAGTAAAAGAACAAAGAGTTGATGTGTCGAGCGCGCGGGTATGGAGGGCTCGCGAGTATGTGTGGGTGTGTCAGTGTGATGTGCTCTTTGGCACAGTGGGCGGAGGGATGTTGGGATGGGGTTCGTTTGTACGCGAGGGGCAACAACGAGGAGTCGAAGTGGAAAACAAGGAGAGAAAGAGCTCTCATGGTCCCCTTTCGTCCGTCGCCGCTGCCGCCACCGCCTCGCGCGAGCGACACGCCCGGCATCGTTACCTCAAACAGCTCCGCGCGCGTATCTTTTATTTATATCATTAGTATAGCGAAGTTGGGCGAACTCGGGCGCGGACTGCGAGAGACCCCCGAGGACTCATAAGGGCGGCGCGCAATTCGGCAAATTACGCCATTTATACAAAAAGCCAGGCGCGCTCTCTTCGCAGTCAGCATCGAGCACCGCCACAGTAATGTAGTCGTATATATCCCACGCGGGATAATTATCGGAGCGTGCGTCGCGTCTCGTATACACTCGTATCAAAAATAGGATTCGCCGGCCTCGTTATCCGCATAGCGTTAGCGCGCGGATATGTAAACGCGCCAATCGAATCGAGGCGCGTGTGTGTCGTATATATAGCACTGCAGGCTATTAGGCGCGGGCGCGTCAAGCGAGACGGAGGCGAACGGTCACTGACACCTTGCACGTTTTAAACTTACGCACTGCTATTCATCGGCGCTGGACAAACTAAACTGGATCATCTATTTTCGGAGACGAATGGAGGTAAGTTCTAAAGTGTAAAAAGTTATATACGGGAAGCTAGTTTGGCAGTTTCTCTTTCCACATAGAAGCCATTGGAGAAAAAGTCGTACATATAGAGAAGTCGAGCGCGCGTCTGGCGAAAATTCGACAGCTCTCGCGGGCAAGCAGGAAAGGAAGACATATTCTGCTGTGGGTAGAGTGGAGGACTGAAGCGAGCTTGGCATGAATTTGGCATGCGTTGCGCTGCTGGAGTGGTGTCGAGAGTCCCTCGTCAAGTGACGAGGCAGCTTGGGTTGTCCCTGGTCGCGGGCGGCTGCTGGTAATGTTGTGAGGACTGTTTGTCGAACGTACACGTGACAATTGTCGGCACTGCACGGTTTACATTCGCGCTCGTGGAAGACCGAGAGACCGAGCGCAAAGTTCAGCAGCGACAGCAGCAGTAGTCCCGCGGGGCAGACTTTAAAGTGCTTCGCGTTCTCTCTCTCTCTCTCTCTCTCTCTCTTTCTCTCTCTGGCTCTACTTCTCCGAGACCGAAATGACTGCCGTCTTTTCCTTCGCCAAATTTCGTTTGCAAGCGTGCTCGCGCGGGCGCTGGCGCGCGAGCACGCTAACTTCCACCAAATTATGCTGCGGCAAGAATAAAGGGGGAGCAGCAGCAACCGGCGGAGATAAACTTTGCCTGCAGACAGTGCCAAGAAAGGAACGCGCGCGACTGAGAGAGAGAGAGAGAGAGAGAGAGAGAGAGAGAGAGAGAGAGACAGAGAGAAAGCGCTGGCTTTTTAATTGGAAATTAAAATATTATTAGCCCTCCCTTGCTCCCCTTATACTTCACCTTCCCTCCTTCTCGCGCGATTTCGTCCTAATTCAGTTTTCATGCTTTTCGACAAGTTCCTTCAAACATTCAAAGCTCTTGGAATACTAAATCACGCGGAAATTCGATTGGGCTGATTTTCGCGGCTCTCTGTTTGCTGTTTTCACCTCGCGCGAATTTCACGCGTAAAAAATACCAACTACGACGCGACTCACGCAAATGTAATGCGCTGCAGTGCATTGCGTTGCCGCGGCTGTACACACATATATACGCACAAGTGGCCGCATATCTTGGCGCGATCATCGATCGGCCAATCCCCCTCCCGCCAGCCTGTGTTTGCATATCCCGCTAATTAATGCCATTCAACGTCGGTAGTCGGGCGCTGTTCTAGTCTCGGCATCCAAACGCCTCCGGGCTCGGTTTGATCCTCGGCTCTGCGCGCCGCGGCTCTCGAGGGCCTTTTCTCATCCTCCCTCGCCGTTACCTCGGCCGCCGCCGCCACTGCCGCGGCTAATATGACATACATATTGCGCCCGAGCACGCTACACGCTGAATCTCCCTCTCTAACTTTTGTGCACCCGCTTCCTTGCGCTTATACATGCTACCATACATTATTGTCTCTGGGAGTATATATAACTACATACACTGCCAACGCTAGATCGCGATACTGCCAACTCGACCCCCCACCTCCCGCGGGGGCTACTCAAACCAACGGATAGAACGATTTTTTTTTGTCTCTCCAATTCTCTTCTCCTCTCGTTCTTTGTACGTAGCCACGACTCGCTCATCCCCTCACACGCCGCCGATCATATGTTTATCCAGTACGAAAGCTCATTACGCTCCGGATATTATACTCGCTTTGTCTCTCGCTTAATTAAACCGGTTATTCGCACCGATTTCTGTGCGCATGATCAATATTATTTAATTTTTTTTTTCTGCGGTACAGAGCTCATTCTTTGTATGCATATGCAAACAAACCTTTTGTGGAAATTTTTGTATTTGACAAAAATTATTAAAACATATTGTCTGAAAAGTAACTTCGCAAAAATGTGGCGGTGAAAAGTTTTATAAAACATTTTTTAACTCAATCGTGTTGATGGGGTCAGTATAGCTATGGAACAGAACCAATATTAACAACGAACAGAAAGTAGTCTCAGAGAAACGTTTCCCGGCTTGACCCCGCGGACAACACAGGATTAAGTAATTTAGGGTCACAAACGTCCGTTCAGTCAATAATCAAACATCAATCACCCTCAAAGTTACGTCGAATTTTCACTTTTTACGTGGCCGACACGCAGCCATCATTGCCATTACAGATCAACTGCAGGTTATCAATGTTTAATTTACGCACATTATCGTCATTACCGCTGATGTCAAATCATCTGCGCTCAGCTAGAACAAATCACCAAAATATTTCTCATGCGTAATACCTGCATACATCAATGCGGAGCATAAAAGCATGTCTAATTGAGTTTGCCTATCATAATCAAGTCATCATGCTCAACTTATATTACATTTCTCAGCTCAATGTTTGTATTGAATCAAGGAATACGTGTAACACGCGCTAAATTCACTTTACAACGCGGACATCAATTTAACTCACAAAATACTCGAGTAAAATATATGAAAATCCAATCTAAACTTAGAAATCGATTTGTTCGTTCGAATAGAAACTGTGAAGTTTAATTCCAACCATTCATTTCGGACAAAGTTTCGCTACTATGCTCCACGTTGGCTTTTATTTTTGTTGCAATTCAAAAGAAGGCCGGATTTAATTTAGTTAATGCTTGAGTTGAAACTGTGTATATAGGGAAGGGGGATGTTAAATCATGAAATCTATGAAAAACTGCATGAATGTAAAATTTTTCATATACGAAAAAAACTTTTTCACTATTTCCTTTTGAAATCATATTATGTCGCATGCTAATATTTATGTCAGTTTTACAAAAGTTTTCTGTCGGTTCTATCCGACCAGTATTTTCGAGTTTGTACTTCAAATTTTCTACATTTCTTTCAAAAACAGTGTCATTTCAAGAGTAACATTTTAACATCGAGCTACATTTAACTGGACTTCGTGGATATCAATTTCAAATTTATTAAAATGCTCGCAAACTACTGACAGTTGGTCCCTGGTAGAAATGTCACGAAAAATATTCGCCAGTATTTTGATACACGCGATTAATTCACGAATTCGCTGCTTGAA
>JAWWMK010016371.1:0-20494 GCA_035047105.1 Galeopsomyia nigrocyanea | reverse complement strand
AAATCTTGAACTTAATCATTTAATATTTCTTTGAGAGTTATGGATCGCGGGCGAAGCCGCGACGGGTACCGCTAGTTTTTTATATAAACAAACATTATCTGATTAACATTGTTGATATTACAGAATATCTTTAATATACCCTCGGTAACAATATCGGCATATCCTTTACAATTTTTAACCAGAAATTAGTTGGCTTTCGAAACGCATAGGTTCATTCGTAGGATTAGGAAGTACTTTTATTTGCCAACTGATGTAATTATTACGCGTACCACCGGCGTCGACAGATATGAAATAATCTTTTTTGTATTTCATTTTCGCATCGGCATCCGGTACATCCCATCTAGATAAATATGCTATCATAATTTTCGAATAACCGTTACCGATGGAAGTAAAATGATGGAAAGTTGTAGAGTTGGGACTTGTCGCTATCAATTCAAAGTTTGACTTTTCAATAGTCTTTCTAGAATAATTTACGCCTTCCGTAGAACTCCCACTTGATTCTGCGCCAACTTTAAAAAGTGACTCCCATGATCTAGCATTAATGTGTTCGAAATTAACGACTGCCAGAATCAAACAAAGAAATGTCGCTCTCGCTAGTTCTCGGGTTGACGACATATTTTATCGGCCACAGTGAATTCTTTTAAACACAATTTAAAAAAAGTACAATTACATTTTAGCTTCGGAAGTATGTATAGATTCAAGAAAAGTACTAACAATTAAAATTTTTACCTTGGAAAAATTGACAATGTTGAAAAACCTTTGATGTTAGATCCAAATAGTACTATAGACCTTCCAAGGTTCACCGAAACCTTTTTATACCTACTTTACTTATCTAAATTGTTGATATTTTGTATGCAGACAATTATATGTATATCTATTAATTGCATACGAGTTATATAGCATGAAGGTAAAATTTGACAACCATCTGAAATTGAACAGCAATTGCTTGAATATTAGACTGAATTATCGTAATTATTAGCTTTCTGACGTCGGTGTAATGTGCATAAGGTACCATTACTGTAATAATTGTAAGATAATTTAACTTAAAAAAATATTTTTAAACTTTCAAAATATTCTTAAAAAAATAAATAAACATTTTTCTTTTTTTTTGTTCGATGCGGATACTCTCAGTTACATACATATATTATAAAAGATAATAAATAAAAAAAAATGTTTAAGTGCACGAATAATTGACAAATTGTATTAGGGAAATATACTCTACAAAATTTTTCATCGCAATATGTTTTTTTTTTCTAAAACATGCATATTTTTTCTCATTTTATTTATCGAGTGAGTACTTGATATATTTTCTATTATAGTATTAATCAAACGCAAGATAGTCGAATTCGATAAAATATTTTTCCCGTAAAAAGTGAAATCAACTTGTTTGCAAATGTGTATATCCACAGAGAATTGAATAAATGAATAACTATTTGTTAAAAAAAAAATAAAAATATAAGCACAATATATTATCTTTTGACTTGAAAACCTTGCGATAATTATTGGAGCATACTCGCGATTGTGAATATAGGAAGAAGAGTAGATTTTTCACTGCACGCACAATAACAATGCAGCTCTTGAAAAATCTTTCCATTCGGAATACATGTACATCTCTTACGTGATTTCTTGCGAGGACGCGTCAATCAATAACAAAAGAAAAAATCGTAACCAAATAAACGTTGCACTCCGATGAAAAATTAACTATTAACTGCATTTCAAGTACGCACTTGCATAAAGTACACAACGGTTAAGCTAAATTACACAATCCTCGAAATTTCCTGCTGAAGATAACGAAAGAGCAAAGAAGTATATAATCAAGTGCGATTAAACCTGTCACCACGTTGAATTAATGAAATATATCAATTTCCTTTCTTTTTTTTCTTTCTTTTTTATTGTACGCGCTCGCGATAACGAAATCATCATCGCGTGTTTGTTCTGGAAAATTTGTAACGATATACAAAAGCGCCGAATGATCGTCGCGCACGTAAATATTATGTTCGTATCTTTATCTAAAGGTGTGATGCATTTATAGACGGCACAAATCGTCAGCTGATTATCTGTTTTCTATCTCACGTCACTGATTACGACAATTGCTTAACTATTTTGCAACTCGTACCAGCTATAAATAGCATTTACTCTATATATATTGACACTTGGATAAAGATGCTACTTAAAAGTAAAGTTATCATTTTCCTTTATTTCTCTCAATTGCAATTTCATTGAAATTGAATTTATTGCTGTTTTTTTTTATTTTTGTTGCTGCTCATTCAAATTTAAGTTTAATCCAGTTTTTGTAAAATCCAGTTGAATTTCGGCATCTAACTCTAATTTTAATCCCCCTTAACAAACAATTTTAAGCCCACCCAAACAAAAGCACTCAAACTGTTACAAACACCAGCAAAATTAATGTAAAAAAAAAATTCTGCAACAATCCCCAATCACTACAAACAACCAAAATTTTCCCCACGAAAAAAAAAAAGAAAGCGAGAAAAAATCTTCCTATCCTATCCAAACACGGAAAAATTCTGTGCTCGGTCAATCCCCCAACTATTATATATCGCGATAAGCTCGCTCGCGTCTTTGCCCTGAAGCGCGAGATAAAAAGGTCGTGAGAGACAGAAAGAAAGAGAGAGAGAGAGAGAGAGAGAGAGAGAGAGAGAGAGAGAGAGAGAGATACGGGATCGTTATCGTTTTGGTACGAGCAGGGATTTAGGAATATTATGTCTTTATCGAACGAAGAAGCAGCAGCAGTCAGCAGCAGCAGCAGTTGTCGTTGGCGAACCCTCGTATACATACGTATTTTCGCTCCACCATAATATATATATACAGATGAGTGTTGTTAAAGGTTTCGGTGCTCCCCTTCTTACCAAGCCTTGGGATAGAAGGCGAATACTACGTAAACTTTACGATGACGATTTGATTTATCAGTCGTCTTTTAGATGCATAAGTGTGAGTAAACTATATTCATTATTATTACTATTTTGTTTGCTTGAGAACGAGCGATTAGTTTTGTGTATACGATATCTGGGGGTAAAAATTAGTGTGTGGAAAAAAGTTCTTAATTTAACAAATAATTATTACAAAAAATTATTAATTGTCGTGTTCTATTTTTCAAGTCTTATTTATAAAACTCGCGTTCATTCGAAATTCAAATGAAGTTCAAAATCACCCCCTCAAAAAAAAAGCACCCTGACGCGCGGTCAATAAATCAATACAATTTCACAAGATAAAGATAGGCACACCGCAATAAAATCAGACATCCCGCGGTGTGTGTCGCGATTTATATTATCCGGCTTCCCCGATCGCGCTACTATATATACGACTCGCAATGGATCGCGTGGTAAGTGACAATATCTGCGGCACCGCGAGAATAGAATTAGATATATATATATATACCTAAAATGTATAATTGATTCAACAAGCACATTTTTCACAGAGGTCGAAAGAGAAGGGATTGCTGAAAAAGTACGAGGTAACGTTTCTGCACGTGGCACACAAAAAAAATGCATCACCGCTTCTTCTTCTTTTTTTTTGTTATCATCGCTATTATATGTTGTTTATTTGCCAAAGAGCAGAGGGGATTCGTTTGCTTCCTAACATGCACACGCGACTGATAACGCTATATACAGCCGCAAATAACACGCTGCACGCACAGAGATAAATATTGGAAATTTCTCAAATGATGCTCTTTTTTTTTGTTTATTGTTTGCTACATACGTTTTTATCAATTTTTTTAGTTGACACGAGCTTCGGCACGCGCGTCTATGCAATTTATTGTCAGCATTGATAAAAGCGTCATTTCATAATTTTCTTTTTCGATAAAAAAAAAAGTTCGATTCGTATCAAAACGATAATCACACATGAATTTAAATCATTGCTTTCCATCGCGCTTTAAAAAAATTGTTTATTCTCAGCTCGAAGAAGCAATGGAACAATAAAATTGAAAGAGAGAGAGAGAGAGAGAGAGAGAGAGAAGCTACTCTGCATTCCACAATCGCCGATAAGATTCTCTATCTCTCGATCGCGTGCTATTATTCGACAAACAAAATTGCCACTGAGAACGAACACAATAACAAAAGCTTCCTAAAAAAAAAAAACTTTCACTCACATAAAATTTCAGTTTCTCAACTCAATAAACTTCAATCTCTTCCAGCACAAACTTCGCGGCAAAGTCATAGCGATTCGTCGTGAGTCGCAATCGGTATGGGAGCGTCGAGCAGCGATCGCGCCATCGAACGTCCGCCGTTTAGTTCGCGCGGGTGTGAAAGTGATCGTCCAACCGAGCAATCGTCGCGCCTATCCAGCGAGTACTTACTTGGCAGCAGGTGCACAAATCCAAGAAGACATAAGCAGTGCATCGGTGATCTTCGGTGTGAAACAAGTACCAATAGACCAGCTAATCCCCAACAAAACCTATTGTTTCTTCTCTCACACGATCAAAGCTCAAGAGAGTAATATGCCGATGCTGGACGCGATACTCGACAAGAACATTCGCCTGCTGGATTACGAAAAATTGACGGACGACAATGGCCAGCGACTCGTCGCTTTTGGCAAGTACGCCGGTGTCGCCGGTATGGTTAATATACTTCACGGTTTGGGTTTAAGACTGTTGGCACTTGGTCATCACACTCCCTTCATGCACATCGGTCCTGCACACAATTATCGCAACTCCGGTATGGCAAGACAAGCGATTCGCGATGCTGGTTACGAAATCGCGTTGGGTGCTATGCCTAAATCTATCGGGCCACTGACTTTCGTGTTCACCGGTAGTGGGAATGTAAGTCAAGGCGGACAGGAAGTGTTTCAAGAATTACCGCACGAATACGTCCCACCCGAAATGTTGAGGAAAGTCGCCGAACACGGAGGTATCTATTCATTAACAATTCCAAAATTTCACTTTCGATTAAACTTCTTTTTCACAATAAAAACAAAACTTTTCAATTCTATTGGCACAGACACGACGAAGATATACGCGTGCGAGGTGCGTCGTCGCAATCACCTCGAGCGCAAAGAAGACGGGGGTTACGATCCCGACGAGTACGATCAGCATCCAGAACGTTACATCTCAACTTTCAGTAAAAAAATCGCCCCTTACGCTTCGGTCATAATCAATGGTATTTACTGGGCGGTAGATTCGCCCAAATTACTCACCATACCCGACGCGAAAAATCTTCTGAGGCCGGCTTACACACCTTGGTTGCCGATCAGCGTCGGTGCACCGGCATTGCCGCATCGCATGCTGGCAATTTGCGATATCTCCGCGGATCCTGGTGGTAGTATCGAGTAAGTTTATCATCTAAAATTATCTAATCTTCGTGTATAAAATTCCTTTCTTTTTTTGAAGATTCATGAACGAATGCACAACGATCGACACTCCATTCTGTCTGTACGACGCTGATCGCAACAAAGACACGAAATCCTTCAAAGGCCCAGGTGTACTGGTCTGCTCGATCGACAACATGCCCACGCAATTGCCCCGTGAATCCACGGATTTCTTCGGTGATCTTCTCTTCCCCTACGCCCTCGACATCATCCAATCGGACGCGAAGAAGCCACTTGAAGAACACGATTTCACACCGGCAGTTCACGGCGCGATTATAGCTTCCAACGGCGAGTTAACGTCCAATTACCAATACATTCAAGAGCTGAGACAACAGAATTGTTTTCGAAGTAGACACAAAGAATCGGCGGGTAGCACCGCGAGAAGTAAAACGGTGGTGGTTCTCGGTGCTGGTTACGTGTCGGCGCCTCTGGTCGAGTATCTACATCGCGACGAGAATCTGCGGATAATCGTTGGCTCGCAATTCAAAGACGAAGCCGATGCTTTGGCCAACAAGTATCCCGGTGTCGAGCCTGTTTTTATCGATGTCGCGGAGAAGCCAGAATCTTTGGAAGACGTTATCGAAGCTGCTGATGTTGTGGTTTCGTTGCTACCTTATTCCCTTCATCATGTCGTAGCGAGGAGTTGTATCGAGAGCAAGAAGCATCTGGTCACGGCTAGTTACTTGAACGACAAAGTTAAGGCGCTTCACGAAGAGTAAGTTTCACACGTCACTTTATGTATATAGATAATAAATTTTTTTTTTTCATAGGGCCGAAGCCGCAGGAATAACAATCGTCAACGAAGTAGGTTTAGATCCCGGTATCGATCATCTACTCGCTCTCGAGTTATTCGACGACATCCGTCAAGCTGGTGGTCGCATCGAATCCTTCGTATCTTGGTGCGGTGGTTTACCAGCACCCGAATGCTCGTACAATCCGCTCAGATACAAATTCAGTTGGTCCCCACGCGGTGTACTACTGAACACACTGTCACCCGCCAAGTATTATCACGACGGACAGGTGGTGGAAATTGCGGGTGGCGGTGATCTGATGTCGACGGTGCAGAATCTCGATTTCATGCCGGGTTTCGCTCTCGAGGGTTTTCCCAATCGCGACAGCACTATGTACAAGGATCTCTACGGTATTCAACAGGCAAACACGATTTTAAGGGGGACACTGAGGTTCCGTGGTTACTCGGATACCGTGCAAGGACTTCAATTGCTGGGACTGATCGATCCGAATGTTCATCCAGCGTTGCATCCCAACGGTCCGGAAATCACTTGGGTAGGTATATAAAAAAATTGAGTGTGATGAATTTATATGCTCACGAGGAAATTTTTTTTTAGCGAGCCTTGGTGTGTAACCTGTTGGGTTTGGCGAGCGACGACATATTCTACGAGAATCTCAAGCAAAAGCTCGCCGAGCGTCTCAATTCCGAGGAACGTGCCAAAGCCATCGAGGAACTTGGGCTTTTAAAAGAGGATCCTGTTCACAAACTCAACACACCGCTCGACACTCTGAGCCATTATCTGTCGAGGAAGTTGGTGTTCGACAAAAGTGAACGCGATTTGGTGATACTCAGACATGATGTTGGTATTCGTTGGCCGAATAATAAACTGGAGGAGAGAGGCGTTAACATGGTGACTTATGGTGATGTTAAGGGACATTCGGCTATGGCTAGGACTGTTGGTTATCCTACTGCCATTGCCACCAAGATGATTCTCGATGGTGAGTGTTTTTGTGAGGGAGTGAATGGAATGTTTAATTGATGGTTTTTTTTGCTTATAGGGGAAATTCAACAACGTGGTAATGTACTGCCTTTCACTGCGGATATTTATCGACCTATGTTGTCGAGGCTGAGAGCTGAGGGTTTGGAGTCTTTCGAGACGTCCAAGTGGCTTTGAGATTATTATAATATTTTTTGTTGTTGTAATTTAGACGTCACGCTATGCTGTGAAAAAAAAGAAACGTTGATTTTTGTATGATAATAAAACGAAATGTCAAGTTTTTTCGAAGGGAGAAATGAGACATCAAAGGTTTAAAGTCGAATGTAATTAACATTTATTGATATTACCACCTCTCGTCGTTTTCATCTTCCTTAACTTGTTTTTTTTTTCTGTTTGTATTTTTTTTTAAATACCGCAACAATTTTTTTTTATTTATCTCATACTCGTCATACATACATAGAAACTAACGGCTTGCACGCAGCTTCGCACACTTTCATTATATTTGAAATCAATGGGATTTATCATCATCATCATCTCTCCGCTATTACACGATGCGAACACTTTTTTTTGTATTTGTTTTTTTTTATACACGCATTTTTATATTACGAAGAAGATGTGTGTACAAATGATATTTTAATATTAATAATCAGGTACGAAATGCAATCGATAAAAATGCGACATAATAATATATTTTCTTCATTATATTCTGCGCTTCTCTCTCTTTATGATTTTCTCGCTGCTGAAGCGAGAGAAAAAACATTGCTCGCATTGTTTCTTTTTATTATTTTTTTTTGGCCTCATTCCAGGTACAGACGCACAGTATTTAGTGTATTGTTTTCTCGCATTGTTGGACATGTGGCGTATACAGATACGTTATCTCCGATAGCAAAACAAAAAAGAAACTTCTTTTTTTTATTGTTTTGTTTTGCTATCAGACTTATGACGTACGTACGTGTAAAAGAAAAGCTCATCAACGTGTTTGACAGTGTATATATATATTTCGTATTTCGTAAATATATATATTTATAATATGGCAGTTACGCAACAATGAAAAATACTTTCGTTAGACGTTCGATCGTAACAAAAAAATCAACAACAATCTCGTTTTTTTTTTCTTCTAATTTTTTTGGAGAAACAATGCATATTTATGACGTATATACGAAGAACTGCGTTTTGATGAACGAATGATTCGAAAAAAAATTTTTTTATTCAACTATCACACTCGTCGCTTTCACACTTTCTAATGTTACATAGAAAAATCGATCGCGTACACGTGAAGGGAGAGGGGCAAAAAAGAAGCCTAAACTTTAATTATTTATTATTATTATTTCACGCGCTCTACAAAACTACCGTTGAAATATTTTAAAAATTCATCGAGAAAAAATGTTTTTTTTTATTTACACACTCTCGCACTGCATTACACTGTAAAGAGTTTACGCGATATACTCTAGCGCGGCTGAATATAACGAATTGACTAAAGTAATTTTCTCATATATGATCGGCTAGTTTTAAAGAGCCATCTTTCTGAGGGATAATAGGAGGAGGAAAAAAGCTAAGACTCCATCGCTATTTTTTATGTAAGGGGCTCTTCTCTTTTTTTTTATAAACTGGCCGAAGTTTAAAAATTTTTTTTTTCTTAAATAGCTATGTAACGTGTATACATTTCGGAATCTCATCTCGAAATCTACTGCTTTTTTTTTACTTTTGCAGTGTACTTGATTACTTTTTTTTGTAATTTCCCTTTTTGAAACTAGAAATACAACTTATTTTTGTTTAACGTTCTCCAAAGAACTAATCAACTAAAGCTATTTGATAACCTTTTATTTATTACGTTTCCCTAGTATTTTTTTTGTTACAATTAACACGTTGATTGAAAATTAAAAAAAAATCGAACATTTTTTTTAAAGTCCGTGGGAGACGAAAAAAAATCTTCGATCACAAAAAAAGCCAAGTAAGAAAAAGTTTGTTTTACGCCGTGAATAGGCAGAGGAGAAAAAAAAGGTGACGTCGGTATATAAGTGAGCGTTCCATAAAAAATTTTGCAACGTACAGCGTCTCCCAGTTTTCTCCTTTCCTTTTTGTTCTTCCGGTTAATGTATTTTCGTTCATCTATAAAGGTGCGCAAGTTTATATAGAAACATTTTTTTTTAGTTCGAAGAAGGCTCGCAAGTTTCGTCGTTAAAAGTTTTTCGGTATACAAAGTTTTCGCCGAGCAAAAAAGTTTATCGGAAGTCTTAAGAGTTCTAAAGATTTTTTTTAAAGGTAAATTTTTTCAGCAAAGGGGCTTCGAGAATTTTTTAGTTATACATTTGTCTTCATAGATATATATATCGTATATATAAACGGTATTTGTCAACGGTAAACATGAATAAAACCAGAATACATACAACAGATCGTCGGAGTTTTTCCTTTTTTATTTGATTGGTTTGTCAAAGTCACAAAGCCGTATAACTGGCAATAAAAAATTTTCTTTTTTTTGTTCATATAACACACAATCATCCAATGAGAAATAAAGAAACATTCAATTTTATGCGTAAGAATATAACGTTTTATTATCGAACAAACTGAACATAAAAAAGAGCAAAAAGCAAATTTGAAACATCAACTTAACGAAATTAAAATTAGAAAAATAATTATAGTCTGACGTAAAACGCATTCACGCATATACACATACACATACACCTGCACGCTCGCGTTTGATCGAAAAAATTTGAAACGGCAGGTCGTCAAGGGAGCACTTCGGCTTGGCAACCCTTGAAATCGAAGTGGAATGTAAATCGTCTATAACCTGCAACTTCTTTTCATTCGCTCGCAACAATAACAAACGAAAAAAGTCGTTTACAAAAAAAAAGCAAAGATCGAAAATCGACGATTTTCTTTCAGGATTAATAATTGTTAAGGTACGTAATTCGTCCATCGCAGCAATTTTTTTGATTGGGTGGCAAAAAGGCGATGCGAGTGTGTTTATTTTTTAAACTATCTTGGTGTTTTTTTTCCCTCAATCGTCATTATTACATATGTTTTTTTTAATCCTTTTTTTTTTTCATTTTTTTTTCTGTGAGGTGGACTCCGTATCGTATTTTAAACGCTAAAAAACACGACGAACGAATTTTTCTGTATTATACAAACATGCTAACGGAGCGTAAACAACACGACTTTTTTTTCAACTATATTACTTATTTCTCTGAGTTTTTTTTCCTCTTTTTTTAAACGTAACGATCATCACCTTCGGGAATGCCTCGGAGCCCCTTAAAAACGACGCTCGATGTGAAAAAAAAAACTCGAGCGTATTTTCTTTAATTATTTTCCTAAGTCCCTACAACGTTAAATCGTGATATAAGATACGTAATGATTCGTAATTAGATAATTAACGTGCTTAATCGACTAGCTACCCTGACGACGAACTTTACAAAATTGATTTATTAATTCTTGTTTTTTTTTCTCATTTATTTTATACTTGTAACGTTAATTCTCGTTTCTTCCTCTATCTCCTCTTTTTATTCTTTGTTACGAATGGCTAGTGTGACCATATAATACGTATATATGAAAAAAACCGTTTTTCTTCTTCTTCTTTTTTTTTGTTCTTTCTTTCGTGTGTCGCGTGCTAAATCCGTCCCGCGGCAGTTGTCTTTCTTTCATCCCCCCCTGATAACGAGCGACTATACAAAAGGTAAGTGTCTATCCCTTCTTTTGTTCGAGACTGAGGGAAATTGGGGGAAAATCGATTGCTCGGCTTTCTCTCCTCTTCAAACGTCGAGTGCGTTCTCTTACTCTTCTTTGCCTTTGATAAAAAAAAAGAGGAAAAATTATCTCTTCGTTATATCCCGACGAACGTACAAAAAAATTTTATTCTACCTTTTTTTTTTCTTTAACTGCTCGGAAAGGCTAAAAAAATTTTCTCGCGAATTCTTTAACTCACTAAACACTTATTATTACTTTTTTATTTTTGTTAACCGACACCGAAAACTAATTCCTCATTTTTTTTAACATCTAAACTCAGCGTAATACTTCGAAAGTGATTCGACTCCAAAAAAAAAAAAAAAATCGCGTAGCCCATATTTCAGTCAAGCGAGCAACAAAGGGGGTCGTCGTATCATTGTATACAGTACGTCGGATGGCAAAGTACAGATCGCAATCTTTCTCTCTCACTCACTTTGCTATACACATCGGGAACAGAAAGTTTCATAGACAAAAGAGGCGAGCAAAAAAGAGGTCGTCTGCACGCGCTTATCACTCGCTCCTTCTTTTTTTTTTCCTTAATATTGCACTGATTCGTGAGTGGCTTTTTATTTTTTTTTTCTTTAATTATTACACTGTATTGGACGCTTTTTTTTTGTTGGATTCACAGCCACGCGTATATTTTTTTTCCTATGTTATTAACGATACGTGTTCTTATTGAAATAACGCGCCTTAATTACATTTCTAAAACGATATTTTTTTTTGGCACATGTCATATCATCGTATTCTCTCTCTCTGTCTTCATCGTCATCATCGTCATCTGATTTTTTATTTTTATAATGTGTGTGCTCCCCAGTTTCGTTGCCTTTCGGTTACGCACTATTTTTTTTTATATATTCCCTGTTGCTTGTCGGCAATGATTATTATTTTATTTCAAGAGTCCATTCGCGATCGTTTTTTTTTTGTTTTCTCTTATTTGTCAGTCACTTGAACCGTCTTTCGTTTAATACACTTTTTTTTGGTTTTTTTTTTTCGTTT
Source organism: Galeopsomyia nigrocyanea (assembly GCA_035047105.1). Taxonomy (NCBI): domain Eukaryota; kingdom Metazoa; phylum Arthropoda; class Insecta; order Hymenoptera; family Eulophidae; genus Galeopsomyia; species Galeopsomyia nigrocyanea. The sequence goes on along the minus strand of JAWWMK010016371.1, from coordinate 8,729 downwards.
TGTCGTAGGTACGTTACACACACACGGAGGGCTCATTTTGTTTTATTCATGTATATTTCGGTTGCCACAGTTTAAAAAAAAAAAAATTTTATACGCGTATTGCTTTCACGAATTAATTTTCAATTCTGAAGAGGCCGAAAAAAGAAAAAAACTGGTTAAAGCATTCACTCGCGTATGAATACCAATGATAATGCAACCTTTTACAATTCGAAAGAAAAAAAAATTTTTGACAATCGCTCTCACGAGTAAAAAAACTGCTCGCACGCGCGTGTGTGTGTGAGGGTCATACACGACGACGAATGTATACGGATTATTAAGTATATATAGGATGGAGAAGGGGAAGACAAAAAATTTTGTTCTTTTAGCATAGCAGCGAGGAAGCATTGCCGGAAGTCGCGTTCGTCGTGGTTGTCGCAGTCGTGGCACTAGCAGCAGTGGCAGAGGTAGTCCTCTGTCGTAATTCTTGATAAGGTGGCGGCGACGGCGAGGACGATGAGAATGTCGACCATGTTGCCGTTGCCGATAACACTTCCGTTGCAATTGGTCGTCTCTGTAACTGCTGCTGCTGCTGTTGCTGCTGCTGAGTTTGCATTTGATGTCGCGATGACGAAGGTGTGTTCATATTGATAAGCGACCTCGCTGGCGAATCTTCCACGTCGCGCGAACCAGATGCTATACATTGCTGATTTGGCTGATGCTGTTGTTGAGACGAGGCGCCTCCCCCTTGCGAGGAGGCGCCGTCGTCCGATCAGAGTGTCTCGGTGTCGAACATCGCCAGCGAACGTGTGATTATGTCATCCTGTTTTGAAAAAGAAAAAAAATTTTTTGTTGGTGTAACTTCTTGGTCGCGGCGAATATATATATTGCGCGAAGTTTTCGAGACTGCGGATGAAAAAAAAAAAACTTTGTGTGTGTGCTATAAAACTTTTACCCGTTTCCTTTTTCAATAGCATTAGCGTGCACAACATCGATATATCGCGACGTCGCTTCGAATTTAACTACTGCGAATATAATTCAAAAAAACGAAAACTGGACGTACGCCAAAATAAAAACAACAAATTTCACTCGACAAAATTCATTTCGAATTTCAAGTACACAGCGAATTTTTTTTTTTACCTTCAGACAACTCTCCATGAACTCCTCGATGGTGATGACGCCGTCCTGATTGAGATCGAGTTTTCGAAAAACCCTATCGAGTTGTTCGCGCGCCTGTCTCTCCTCCAATTCGCGATTCTTGCGACCCATCAGCTCGTGCACCGCCGACACCACCTCACCGAGCTCGCCGCGTGTTATACAACCGTCGCCGTTGATGTCGTACAATTTGAATGTCCACCTTAGCTTCTCGTAGATACTTCCGCGTAGTAACGTCGATAGTGTCACCAGTAGATCCTATCAAAAAAAACAAATTATAGTAATCGCGATGATAAAATATATAATATGAATGTTTCTTTTTTTGTACCTTGAAGCTTATGGCACCGTTGCAATTTATGTCGAAGGCTTTGAACACATGGTGGGCGTAGAGGCTCGAGTCTGTAATTTGAAAAAAAAAAAAAGGATTTTTTTCCGTTTGAGCGATTGCACACGGCAAAAAGCGATTGAGCAAATTGGAAAATACGATTTTGTTCGACGTGCGCGTTCACCCAGTATATACGGTGTAAACAGTGCTTTGGAATCGATAGAAACGCGATTGAAAAGGCGTGGCAAAATTCTCATCTATTTTTTTTTTCTTATCGATGAATTTCGGAAAGAAAAAAGTATATACGTTTGTATTTGACTTTTAGAAGAAGAAGAAAAATAAAATTGAACTCACTGCCGTGCGGGAAGAACTTGGCGTAGATGTCCTTGAAGCAGTCCTCGTGAACGAGGCCCTCGGGACACTCCTGCAACAGTAACAAAAAAAAAAAGAACGAAAAAAAAATAAGAGCTGATCCAGTGTATATCATCATGCGAATACCCCACACTATACCGACAGTTGCCTTCGAGGCTTTCAGGTATAACATACATATATATATATATATATATATATATTTTTTTTTTTTGCCCTCTTCCTTCTCTCTCTCTTATGCCGATTTATTGACGTAGAATGTATACATATATCAATACCTTTTTTTCTTTCACGTGTGTATACATGAAGCAAGTTTATTTCCGGAGCTTTTCTGTTCCGTTTTGAACGACTAAATTGCGCGTTGTGTGTTTATTTGCATTCCTATGCTGTGAATTCGTATGTGCGTGCGCGCTCTTCTTCTTTCTTTTTTTATATTGTTTGTTTGATCGCTTAGCTGGGTGAGTAAGCGTTAATCACGATGGGAATAATCAAAGAAATGGAAAATTTCTTTTGGATTAGTGTGTTTCCGAAAACAAGACTTTCGTAAGTGTTTCGTATCTCAAGGAGCACACTCGAAAGAAAAAAGAAAGCTTGAATTGTTGATGACGGCACTGTACTTTTCTTTTTCTTTCTTGTACTACTTCGGGGCAAAAGCGACACTCGGCGATGTTACGAGCCAATCGTCGTAGGCTTACAATGTTATCGCGATTTTTTCTCGAGTGTTCTTCCTTTTAGTATTCACGACATTCGCGAATTTAAAGACAGGTCTTTAATTTTTTTTTAGACGTAATAATTCGAAATTCTACTATACTATTCGCGAAAGTATTGATCGCCAAATATATACATAAATCCCAAAATCTCACTTGCAAAAAAAAAAAGATGTTCGGAAGAGACGAAGCTATTGCCCAACGAGCTTAATCGCACATTGCGAGCCGAGGACGTCGATTGGGATTCGCGCGACGTGTCGGATCTGAAGACATTGTCGCTGCGCGTGATCGCAAAAAATTGGCTTGACAAGCCGATCGATCTCGAGACGTTAGCGAGCCTCGAGGATCGCGATCATCTTTTGGAATTGTTACCGTTGGATTTGCCATTTGAAATTGCCGTTACTTGGCTACCTTACGAGTATTACTGGCAAAGAGCTTCCGAAGCTAGGTGAGTGAAATAATTTTTAAGATTTTGTTTTAATAATAATCGAATAATAAAAGAGAGAAAAAAAATGTCCTTTTTTTTGAATAAGATGGAAATACGTGGACGTATGGTCTCACGGTGGCTCTTGGTTGCGATTGTACTGCGAGCGCCACTTGTCGGAACACCTGGAGCAAGTCGAGCCGGCCTACTTCGAAGTGAGCATGAGCAGCGAGATACAGCTACTCGAGCTCGTGCAACCTCACGTGCGAACACTTCAACTCAGGCAGCTTTTGCCACTCAGGCGAGTTTCCTTTCTCTCTGTCTGTATTTACAAAAAAAAAACGAAAAGAAATAAAAAAAAGAACAGATGCGTGCGACGTTATATGTTTGTTTGCCAATTTTTTGTTGTTTGTCTTGACCTAATTTTTTTTTCAATGGTAATCGTGCGATAATATCTTCGCACGCGATGATATGTAAATTGAAAATAAAAAAATCGAAAATTTCATAAATCGCAGAAAAGAGGCGAAAGTGGAGAACGAAGAGGATGAATCTTCGTCGGAGATACGCGAATTGGAATACGACCATCTACCGATGGACTTGATACTCGGGAGCTTACCAAATCTTCGCGAGATTTCCATAAACATCGGCATGATTTACGCGAGCGACAACGTCGAGTGGCAGGACTTCGAGTGAGTTTGCCAAGAAAAAGAAGAAGGTATATAACATTTTTTTTTTCACGAGTATGTTATGCACGTCGTAGATTTTCCATCGAGGACAGTTTGAGACTCGGCCGTGGCGCCAAAGATTTGCCCCACCTGACGAAATTTCGCCTAACGAGAAGTAGCTTGAACAGACCGAGAGCTGCTGCACTTTTACAAGGATTAGTCGCTAGTCGTACTGTAAGTGTATACACATTTTTTTTTTTTTTTTTGAAAATTGTTCGAAAGAAGGTCGTCGCTTGTAAATGCGTTTTTTTTCTCTCTCTCTCTCTGTCGGCAATTCGGGTTTATACTTTTTTGGCAACGAAATCCCACGCCGCCGTAATAATATTTCTCTCTTCGCGCAATTTTCTCGTGCTATTTTACATTTTCTATTTTCCTGCCAACTGTTAAACCAGCAAAGAATTTTTTTTTTTTAAAGCTGCAAGAATTGGATTTCTCGCATTGCAAGTTAGGCGACGAAGGTGCCCTAGCGGTAGGTGGTTATTTAAGCGAGTTACAAGCCGACCAACGACTTTGGACTTTACGACTGACCAACAACAACATCGGGGCAGAAGGTCTTGCTGGTATTGTGCGTGGATTACTCGTGGGTAAAAGCCGACTTGGATATTTGGATTTGAGATTAAATCCAATTGGAGATCAAGGTGCTAAACATCTTGCTGCACGTGAGTTTTTTTTTTATTTTTTTGCAACAATGGTGTAAAAAAGCACAAGCTACAGAGATAAAACTTCGAAGGTCGTGTTCGCGCTGCGATAAGGGTAACAAAAGCCTTTCCCTCGCGACCTACCGAGTCTTGATAACACACAAACACACACTTGTTGAACAAGCAAAAACAAAAAATATATTGTATAAATTTGTTCGCAAAAAAAATTTTTTTTATTTGTATACATATATAGTACTTCTGCGTTTCGCGACACTCGAGTATCTGAACGTGAGCGGATGCAGTTTGGCAGCAGATGCCGGAATGTCGATGGCCGAAGTTTTAGCCTCGGGTCGTCTAGCAACTACTCGACTGCTACTTGATTGCTCCAACAATGAATTCGGCCCTGTCGGTACGCGTCATATTGTACTTATATATTTCCTTGACTGTGTTTACGTGTATATATATAATCGAAGAATATTGTTTTTTTTTAAGTGGGCGAAGCCTTTGAAATTGTTGCCAAGTCGTGTCCCCAACTGGCCGAGGTGGACGCGCGAATGTGTGGCTTCCGTAGAGAATCGGAATTCGCTATCAGCGAGAATGTTTACAGGTAATTATGTAATAACGAACACGTGTCTTTTTTTCCACACTTTTAAAACGGATAATCCAATTTTTTTTGCGCGGAAGTAATTTTATTTCAAGTTTGTTAATAATTCGGTACTTTACGAACTGTACTACTAAAAATCCCTCTCCCACCCCTAATCGACCACGCTCAATTTACTTTTTTGCTCGAGCGTAGAAAATCTTATTTACGACCCGCTATAGTACACAACGATTTATTTTTACACGATATATTTTCGAGCTTATCAAGCTCTCCGGCAAAAAGCGTTGTACAACCAATTAAACCTTTATACGAGCGAGATCCAATAAAACTCTTTAAGTGCATGAGCGCGATAAAAGATAATTCATCGAGAAAGATGCAAATGTGTATGTATATATATACATCAAGGTGGGGGGATCTCTTTTGTGTTTCGCGCTGTATTTTGGCAAGTCGCCAAGTGGATAGTATAGAGAGAGAGAAAAGGGTGTGCTGCACTTTCTGCGGAGGATTGATTCTGTATATAACGGGCTCGCGCGCCGCGTTGGCCACTGCTATTAACAATAATCGTGAGGACGATGACCAAAATTCTATCTCTCTGTCGTGATGGCCTACATCGACGATTTATAAGCTTTTTTTTTTATTATTATTATAATTTTTGTGCAAATTCCACGCGATCGATAAGATTGAAATGAGTTTCGTATATGAGTGTGTATATAGAATGAAGAAGTTATAAGGAAGTTTTCGGGAGCAGGGGGGGGGGAGGTGGGTGGGTCAGAGCGAAACTTTGAGACTCGTAATTGTTGTTTTGAAGTTCCTCGAACGCCAGGCTGTATACGAATCGATTCTCTCTCTCTCTCAATCAGACTCTCTTCTGAATAAGAAAAATGCATTCTCCGACCGAGTGTGAATATGTATGTGACCTTAAATGAAAGATAAGTATTTTCGTCGTAAAATTATAAACATAAATTTATTCTTATATATGTACAACTTTTCTAAAAAGAAAAAAAAAATACTTTATTTTTTTAAAATTATGTCACACTCTTATCTTCAGTGTCCATCTTCTTATCCTCCTCGCAACTCTCAGCCTCTCTCTTCCTCTTCTTGTGTTTATTCTGATTTCTCTCCTGCTTGCTCGGCTGCCTCTCCTCTTGAATGATAGTCGTAGCCCTCGTACCAGGACCCCAATGCGCCGTAGGATTCAGCTGGAACCTTGTTAATTTTTGCCTCTGCGAGAAAGGCATTGCATCGGGATGCTTTTGGAAAGACACTCGAGTGACAGATTCACCGTTGAGTATCGCCAAACCAGGACTCGTCGCTTCGAACTTCTCCCGTTTAATTGGATTCTCCCTCTCCAGTGCTCGCACGATGTCCCAGATCACTTGGTTGGGTGCATCCGTTTTGATGGAAGTTTTGTGAGCGTGCGAGTATGACACTCGGTAGCCGGCGTTCAGTATAGCAGAACGGAACTGAATCATCGGTGGCACTTGCAGCTTCACTACGGACGTCAGTCTGTCTAATTGATAGTACAATGGATTGTCAAGCTCCTCGTTCACTACGTGCAGGGTACCTTGAATTCTCCTCATGCATGCCAACTTTTTCAAATGATTGTCCTCTTGGCTCTCGATGTCATTTAATATCCTCTTGACAAAGTCCTTGTCGTGCAGTGGTCCAGTCCATATTGGCCCACCCATGTGATGCTTGTGCTTGCAAAATGAGCACAGCTTGTCAACCACAGGCGCTTGGGGTAATTTATAAGCGTTCCTATCGTTGATAGTACCAAGTGGTTGGATTGTCATGCTCTCGCAGCCAACGCACTGGTACACCAGTCCTAGATTACTTGTGTTACGTTTACATGCCACTTGACTGGTACGTAACTTGACAAACACTCTGATGTAGAAATCAGCACTGATGGATAGCACTGGTGTGATGACTTTGCCATAACGTCCAGCGTGACTGGCAATGTGCTGCAGTAGTATTCTCAAAGCCATCTCGTGGCAAGATTTGCTCTTCAACGACACTGCACCGTACTTCACATAACAAGTCTCCGGAGAATTGCCAGCCAGCACAGCCATATCGGTGGCAGTGACCAGCAACAAGCCATTGTCCTTCAAGCACTGCACAGCACCGTCAAGGAATATCGATGGGCAACCGTATGGATCCAAATCAACAACATCGAACTTTGTCTTTCTATTCTGATACATCACCATTGTTGCATCGTCGTTGTGTGGCTGTACGACACTTTCAACCTCGTTGTAGGCCACATTTCTCTTGATAGCTTCCACCGCTTGAGCAGAGATGTCATTTGCCACAATTACACTAATACCTGGCACTTCCTTGGCATATCTGATGCTTCGCAGACCTGTTGCTGACAGAGCCTCTAATATCCTTAAGCCCTCTGTTGAATTCTCATTCTTGGCACCTTCTTTTTTCTCCATTTTACACTCATTTCTCTCCTTCGAGTATTCGCTTATCACTGCTATGCTCAAGTCACGATTGAATTGCTGCACTGGATTGTAAAAAACGTTCTTCTTCTCCAGCAAAATCTTCGCTTTGCCCTCCGTCAACACATCCGGTTGTGTATTTTGCGCGTCTTCTTCGTCCACCATCGGTTTATCCATTATTTATTACACAAAAGCAGTAGTAACAGCAGCAGACCCGGTGTGTTGTGTTTTTATAACCATTCGAGTTTTTCTAACCTAGAAAACAGCAGAGCGAGTGAAAACAACCGCATGCTGCCGGCCGTCGCCGCTTGCACGCGTGTATGTATGTGTGTGTGCGTGTTATATCGATTTAAGTTTACCACGAAGGTAAGGTTGGTTTAGAGAGAGAGAAAAAGCTCCGAGAATTCGAATTTTCGCTTAGTACGCGTAAAAATATATTTCAACGGAGCGTAAGAGAGAGTAGTATGCAGTTCATTATCGTGGCTCCTTTTTTCTCTCTTTTTTTTCCGAGTGCTTCGTGCAACAAAAGGGTTTTCTACTAGAGAAGGAATTTACGACTTTCTTTTGGATTTAACGTTGAATTTCTTTTCCTTCTTCTTTTTTTTTCAAGAAGAAATTTATAGTTTCGCAATTAAATACTACATTTCCCCGATATCGCGCGCGCGAAAATTCAATATACCCACTTCTATTCGCGACGCTGAAATTATGCGCAGTCATGAAGTGAGTCTCTCTCTATATCTGCGGATAGAGAGGTTTAATAAAGAGAGAGAGAGAGAGAGAGAGAAAAAAAAAGACGAGAGCTTTACGATAATGGTCTGTGAATGTGGGTCGTTGCAATTCGAAATAAGGTGTATGTGTGTGTCTATATCGACTATTTGCGCTGATATATGCTAATATTTTTTTTTTCTTTCGGCGAGTGAGATGAAGGTCGACAAATAAAACATAATATATATATATATTTTTTTTAATGTAAGAATAGTTTGTGTGTGCATATATATAAGCTTACGTGAACGATGAGCGATGATCGATTGAAAACTCACCTGTAACAGAAATAAAAAAACAAATATTTTGATTCACTCGATGATATTACAGTTTTTTTTTAAAGACACTCAAGTGCAGCCGATATACAAACGCAGAAGGACATCGGAAGTCGAACGCGAAATTTGTTATTATTGCCAGAAACTATTTGTACGTCGTATTCTTTTTTTATAAAAAAAAGAACTCGTAAAAAAGAAAGAAAGAAAGAAGTAGGATTGTACGATCGAGCCAGAGTGGAGAATTTCAATTCCATTGCCTTCGTCGTTGAAATTTTAAGCTCATCTCAACTCCACTATATAGATAGATATATATATACATATACATATATATATA
>JAWWMK010016360.1:0-20494 GCA_035047105.1 Galeopsomyia nigrocyanea | reverse complement strand
CAGTATACACTGAACACATTTTGATGTTATTTTTATTTTTTATAGCTTTTCAAAATTATATACAGCTTAAGTGGCCGAAAACTAGAGCATTGATTCCTTAAGGTGACGAAAACTAGTGCCATTACCCTATTCTTAATGTTTGAGTACCCCTTTTTACAGATATCATATTTAGAAAATTCCAAACTTAGTCTAAGTCCTCTAAAAGTCACGATGCATAATGACATAAGTCGTTTTAGTAAAAATCGTACACGGCATAACAACTTAAGTCGACCAAAGTCCCTTTAATTTGATCTTGTAACATCATTAAACTCAGTTTATTCATTAAATTTAAGTTCCTTATATCAAAATAAATTAAATAATGATAATATTATACGGTAGTGAATTTTATATCAATCCATGTCAACTTTGGTCGACTTAAGTTGTTATGTCGTGTACGATTTTTACGTTATTAAAAAAAAAATTGAAGCTCATTACTTTAGTACCTGAAGTTTATTTATCTAGTAAATCTTACTCAGTAAGTACTACTGTAAGTTACTCTTAGGTATCTTAGTCAAATAGGCCAAAAAATTCGGTTATAACGTGAAATCGTGAAAAATGCATAATCGCTTAACTCGATTGACAAGGCATAACAACTTAACTCGACTTCAGGGCCCAAAATATCAACACAGACAACATTTTGGAAATAGTGCGATACACCGTTCGAAAGGGTCTCAACAATAGATCATTTTTACCCAATATTGAATTTCAAAAGTAGTTTGCTGATCTTACAAATCTGTTTGAACTTTAAACTCGAATATTTCAAAATCACGAAAAATCGACTAAAGTTGTTATGCCTTGCAGCCACAGATATATTAATACTACAAACAATATTTTTAAGACAAAAGATATAAAAATAATAAAATATTGTTCATTTCGCATCAATATAGTTGGTTGAAATTCTGTATCAAAGTCATCTTATGCTTTCGTTTGTTCGCTTGAAAATAAAGACAATTTGAGATAAAAACGAGAAGGAAAGCGCTCTCCTTTTGATCTTCTTTTACCCTTTGAAATTGCGTAGGATGTCCCTTAAGATTTCCTATGTAATCCAGTTTTGTTGCTTTATTCAAAAAATATATGCTCTTTTCCAATAGCAATACAAAGACTTGTTGAGAGTTATTTTCTTCAGAAAATTTTGTATTCACATCTGTGTGTTCAATAAAAAAAAACATTTTATGAAAGGAATATTGTGTACGAAGAATATGTACATATTTTTTGAAATTCACGCATTTCGTACGCAAATTTATTTATGAAATGTATTTTGTAGTATGCTTCAAAATGAAATGCAATTCTAAGACTACTTGCTAGGAATTCGCAAAATGTAATTCGTGTTTTTGAGGTAACAAAACAAACCCTTCTAGAAAAATGTCATCTGGTGAGATATTCGTATTTCGTAAAATCCATCCTACTATTCATTTACTCGATCTAATAAATAACATCCATCCAATATAATGTGATACAATAAAAAATAAAATTAAAGAAGAACAGAATAAGAAGGATCAATTGTAGAGAATAAATACATACAATCGATCTGCACATAATCATAATTTTAGTAATTGCGAATTTCAAAGATTCTTCTCTAATTACTTTGATATAGTAAAAGATATCACACAAAATATAAAAAAACATAGCCGTATTTCACTCTGCCCTAAATTGTGGTAGCTAATTTTTTTAATCTTATGTTCTCGGTGTCTGGTCGAACATGCAGATAATGTCGCCGAAGCGAGCGAAGTTGCTGGTGGCTATCGTCTGGGTGCTCAGCTTCATCATCTGTTTTCCGCCTCTGGTCGGGCAGGGTGAGAAGGAGGTATGTGTAAACCACCGTTTAATCTATTCTATGGAGGGAAAGCATCGATGAGCAAGCTTGCAATCCTGCTTATAGATTGGCTACCTAGCTTTTAGTTAGTCTTTTAAGCTTCAATAGAGCTAAAACAGAGGGGAGCTTTTAAAAAGTATCTTTCATGTTAGATCTGTTATTAATCAACGACTTTTGATGAAAATACTCAAACGAAATAACGACAGACTCAGTTAAACAAAATCAAATTTGATTCAGGAACGCAACAGTTTCTATTGTTGCTGACAGACATAGCAGTAGCAGACGATTGAACTAGTAGAACAGAACATTCAATTTTTCGTGTCGATAAACAAAACAATATTTGGAATTCTAGAACTAATGAAGTAAAATAATTATATCGCAATAGTCTATAAGGCTAATTTAAATTAAACCATTATCAACGAACAAGTGTTTTAAGTGCATATTTATCGAAAAGTATACCATATTTTGAAAAAATAAACTTTATAAAGTAATCTGATTTCCTAGAAGTAAGCGGGAAGAGTCAAGTTAATTATGAGTTTGCAAGGCAGCGCGCGCGCGCAAGCGACTTATTTGCGACAAAATATAATTTCTCGTCGGTTACTCTTAGCTGCTTATTCGCTACTTTCCGTTTGAAAGTAGATCGTCTTAAAGCACAAAATTTATTCGAGCAACTTTCGCGCTGTCGCCTCCGAGTTCGAGATTTTTTTAGACACCTTCCGCTCGCTCGCTCGCTCGCTCCGATGAGCGACTTGCAGAAGTTGTCTCTCCAAACTTTTCCATATTTTATTTAGCCTCTACGATATTGCAGTTAAACGAGTTTTAATGAGATGTCGCACTACCCTCTTTACCCGGCATTTTAGCTTAACCTTTGACACTTGCATTGTTTTTTTTGGTTATTTAAAAATTTTTAATTGCTCTTCAACATTTCAAAGCGACACCTTTTCCTGAAGGAGCGTTATACCATGCCTAAGTGGTTCATAAAGCGCCAATGCAAATCAAAGTTCTAAAGTAAATACTAGCTTACTCGGCTTTTTGGTAGAACAAAGCTAAAGCAATTGAAAGCGCTCGAGGAAATTCGGCAAATCAATTGAATACGAACTTAAATTATTCAACTCAGTATCGAGTTTTTGTTGCACAGGCGCTCAGACGCTTTACTATCGGCATACACTAGCAACATCAAAAGTTCTTCGAAGAACAGTTTCATTCGGTAAAGCACGCCCTCGGGGTATCTTAAGTTCTGATTAATAGTCTCGAAACAGTATCTCCGCGACACAAGCAATTTGCAAATGAAAGCAATAAAAAGTAAGGACGCGCGGCCGCGCAAGGAGGGAAAAGCGCATGTAATCTAAATGGGTGCACGTGGCCAGAGGAGGAGAAAAAAGAAAGTCGAGGTTGAGTACAGAGGAGGAGAAGGAAGGGAGAGAAAGTGTTTTGGAGTTCCATAAAATTACGTGATAATGCAGCTTGCTCGTAGTCGAATGCTCGTTGATTATTAAAGAGGCTGCTCAAGTTCGCTAAGTGTAAATTAAACGTGTGGTTGATTGCAGAGCAAAAACATCACGACACCGATCACGAACGTGGTGGACGTCAATTCGACGGAATGGGTTAACAGTACGATAATTATTGTAAATGAGGAGTTCGTCCCTTGCCCGTGGACCTGCGAGCTTACCAGCGACACGAGTTACGTTATTTACAGGTGAGTACCATCGAAGCATCCTCGATACTTCCTTCTTCAATTTTCTTTTGTATACAAATACAACATCTCTCAACTGTGTGATACCAGCCACTCGACACGCTTCGACGAGACTGTTCAGAACACGAATCGGCTTTTATTTACCCAAGCGCGCCGACGTTTCTGTATGCCTCGAAAAGTTGAGAGTTTTGATGCTCTTGCGCTTACTATTTTAATGCTGACAGTGCTAAAGAAGCATTATTCAAATTTACTGCGATTGGATTGCTTAAACTTTTTTTAACGATAAATGTGATGATCTGATTCTAATTATTGTCAAGTCTATACGTGACTTGATTAGCTTCGATTTTGTATCTAGACTATTTGCATCCAAAGTAGCTTTAACCTGTATCGACATTTCGGAATTTATTGGCCGATGCTTTATTAACATCCAACGATTGAAAGTGTTTTTATGTAAATGAAAATGAGAGATAGCAAGCTGACAAATTTATTGATTTATCGAAGCCAACAGTTAAATGATAGATAAATAATGTGTTAGAGAATTAATCGAAATGAGAAAAATATGCTTACGTTAAAGATGAAAGTGTTTGGAGAGCGTTTGTTATTTTTTTTTCAATTTACGCTTGGAATTCTAAGGACGAAGAGAGCATAATTAGTCAAATTTTATAAAACGACGTGTTTCCATTTTGTTTCCTGCTCCTTGACTGAGTTCATACGTTTGTACGTGGTTATTCAAGAGTGCGGCTTTGTCAAACTACAATTAACGAACTACTCTTTCTAACAATGTCCATTGACGTTTTCTCTCTATTCAGCTTTTTCACTTCAGTTCTACTGCAGAAAAAAAACTCTGTCTCTACAGTTGGAAAAAGTAAATGCTTGTGAAATAAAAGAATTTAAGTTCAAAGGATCAAAGGAATGATCAAATAAAAAAACTTTTCAATGTATTTTTAATTATTATGTGTAATTAGTTTGTGACATGAAACACTTTAGTTGGAGGCAAATCAGTTTTCTACCAGACTTGTAATCGTAAACGTTTTCTGCTTCGCCACAATTTAACGAAAGACCAAGCAGCGGGCACTCGTTTAATTAACAAGGTAAAACGTTGGGACGCAGTAGTTAAAACGCGAAATAAAAGCGCGTGGAGGTAACGTGTCGAGGAGTTGACAAAGGGACGAGTTCGGAAGCCTCGTAGCTCGAATTAATTAGCGTTAGTTAACATTCCCTTGTCCCTGTGAAACATTCCCGAGTTGCGTCGCAGTGTCAGCAATAGCGCCCGGCGAGCCGCCGCGCGTCGACCCGTCGGACACTTCAGTCGCGTAGATAGTAGTAGTCGTCGTCGTCGTCGTCGGTCTGAGCGGATTCGTGCCTGTTCCACTGGCGCGCGAGAGCAGCAGCGCGCGACGGATGTCGACTGTCGGCTGTCGGCTGTTGCTGCTGCGAGCTGCCACTGCGAGAGAAAATTAATTATATTTCCGTTGAATCTTCAAGCGTGAAAGCTCTCGTCGCGCCCACTTTTACCCCTTGAAGCTTTGTAATTATAAAGTTATTACGCCCATTCAACGGCTGCGGAGACTTTGTCTTTCATCCCTTTCGGGAGGGATAATAAGTCCTTCGGCTGATTTACGATGGCGCGTGTCCCATAGGCAAACTATCTGTGCACGCGAGCTATCTAGGGAATGGCTTTACGATGGAGACGTATCGACACTGCGCGACAGATATACTTGAGGAAAAGTCATTTCAACTATCTGTGTATTTCTAATTCGGTTATATCGACTCGTGGAACTCATTTCTATGTATCTTTCGCTAATTTGTCTTTTAGACGGTTCTGATATCTTTTCAAACTTCAGATCGAAATCTTCTTTTGCTAGAATAATTTATTACTTGGAATAACATTTTCAAATTTTTATAATTCTTTGTGAATTTAAGGAATTTTTGAAAGGGTTTTTATTGTGAAAATAGTTTATGAAAAATTTGCTCTTGTTGCAAAAATACCGTTATAGTTCTTCCACCGATTTTTTTTTTGCAGAACGCGATTTTTTGTAAATAGAACATATTTCTTTATCATGAGAATTTATATCTTTTTTTACGAGATATCTGTAGTTTATTGCGAATAATGTTGCGTTTTTATTAATTATTATATCTTTTATAGAATACCATAAGACAATAGCTGCTGATTAACAGAATATGATTATCTGTTTCTTATACAGATGTCTAGAATTTTTTTAATTAATTTACGATAATATTAGTTCAGCCCTCAACAGTAGTTGATTTTATCTTCGGATACTTCAGCCAACATTAAAATTCCATTATTAGACATTTTTTCACGGACACTACAGTTCTCTATATTAGAATCAATTAATTAATTGTAAGTAAACTTATTAAGAATGGAACGTGTTGCGTAATCTTGATATCAGATCATTTTTCTAGTGGGACGAGGTGAAATAATATTAATGTATATATTATTTTTACTATTCGTACATAAATTATTCTAGTTTGTTATAGTAACAAGAAATTCCTTCAATATAAGTACAATATAATATTTCAAATCCGTTCTACTAATGAACTCTGTCGTCAAATATAGCAAATGTAAATTGTTATACTTTAAACATAAAAGTAAGTTAATACGAATTGCATATTGAAATGACGTTCATGTCATTTTTCGTTATTTTCTACATTACGAAAATCTTAATCCCTGTGAAGGATGAACGTGTTAAGCGCTCCAATGTTGAAAGACATTTACGTAGATTAAACGTTTATCGGCACGGTATTAAATTGATTTAGATGAAATCTCGCACAAATGGGAATCGAATCCAGGATAACTCCTACGGTTCATCGTAGTTATCCGTAGTAACGACTTGAAGATCTCGTTGATCTGAACAGCTTCACGAGCTTTCAGATTCCTATCGTTTTTACCCATGTGGCATTTGTTACTATCACGTGCACTTTAGATTTTTAACCTTAAGGTATAAAGATGATATAATTATGGTAATTAATTAAAGTTGTGGCGCATGCTACTTTTTACATTTTGGAATTCTCATTTATTACAAACGTAAGAGATAGTCATGATATTGTATTAGATGTGCTAATTTTCAAAAAGATAAATGTTATGCTTAAAAACTATAGTGTATTGGTTTACAAACCAAAATACTTATACTCGAAAGTTTGGCAATATGCGCTATTCAATGTCGATAATGGTAAACTTTTCAGTGACTTCAATTAAACATCTTAATTTTGAAACAATAACAGATTTTATAGACATATTCGTATTGTACAGTTTCCATTTTATCAATAATTAATCTAGTTTATTAACATCAATTTACTAATAGACTGCTCAGGGTATTTTAATTAAAAGTAGTTTGTAGTACCATAATCGACTCTGTATACATATAATCATAAGTTAATAAGTAAATTTGAACAACAAACTGTTTGGCATAAAAAGCATCAATGAATCATAATTTGATTATAACCTGAGGCATTCACTTTGCATTCATAAAAAATGAATTAGCTGAAAATGAGCGTCAAATGAGCGTCGAGCTGTAGATTGAGCTTATTGCTGTCCAGAATGAAGGGGGACTTTAAAAGCGTGCTCGCGCGCGCTCTCTCTCTTTCTCTTTCTCTTCTACACCTGTTGAATGCAAAACCTCATGCACTTGCTACGTTTTCGCCACTTTTTTCACTTTATACTCTCTGATTTTTTTTTCAGTGCTCTCGGATCCTTTTATATACCTACGCTGGTTATGTTATTTTTTTATTGGCGAATCTACCTCGCAGCTGCGTCGACTACCAAAGCCATCAATCGGGGCTTTCGTACGACAAAGAGCACCAAAGCGTCAGGATCACAGTGAGTACTATTTTATATAGTATAAGCCCATTTTATAGTCTTTGAAAGTATAACAAAGATTTCGTTTCATAAAAGAAGATTCGTAAAACAATGAGCAATAAAATTTTACTTCAAACAGCTTAATCAAATGTGATGGTGAATCAAAGTTTCAATAATAAGAGTTTGTTTTTTATCCACTGATCATTTATTTATTGCACGATATGCAAAGGCCCTTAAAAATTTACTATTAAAAAGAATATTCATTTTAATTGTACAAGTATAATCTAGTTCAATGCCAAAGTGGATTTATCATTGAAAATGAAAAAATTCTTCAAATCTTCTCGTTAAAAATCAGCTAGCCAAAGGGAAAAAGTCACGTGACGTACTTTCAAAGCGAATGCATTTTTAATAAGACCGAAGAAAGATTTTCATGCTCGTGAAGTTTGCTATTCTGAACATTTCCCGAAGGGAAAACGTTTTAAAGAACACTCCGTTAGCTCATTATTGCTCTAATCTCCATTAAAGCCGTAAAACGATAATGCTTCGTATGCGTAGGTATTCCCTCCTGGGAATTTATTTTTTATACCTTCCTCATTTTTCTAGATAAGAAGCTTGTATTGAAAAGCTCATCTAATTTTAAAGTTAATGCTTGACTTATAGATTCAGCTGCATGGTGAACAATTGTTAGATGAAAGAAAATTTGATTCTCCAAATAGCAAAAATACAAAATATAATCAATATCATCTTAAGAATACCTTTAATTAATATTTGTATGCTAGCTGAGCTTGTAAACATCTCGAGAAAAATTCCTGCACCAAATAAATTCGTTCTCGCAGTATGAAGAATGAAAATGGAAAAAAAATTTTGACTTTTGTGCATGACAGGCCCGACGAGCAGCGACTGACCCTGAGGATACACAGAGGTAGAGGGGCAAGCGAGCACAACGGGAGCAACGGTAGCCCCCGAGGCAGCGACTCGCGGAGTCCCTCGAAGCGCGATCGCATCAAAATCTCGGTTTCTTATCCGAGTACCGAGACCCTCAACACCAAGTGCAACAACTCGCTTGAAAGGACACCCTCGAGGTGCTCTCAAGTCTCCGTGCACTATGCCAACGGCCAGACCCAGAGCCAACTCTTCCCCTCTTCCAAATCCACACATTTGAAGGTAATACAAGCTTCCGCTTTTTTTTTCTTTTACCTTACAGCACAAAAAGTTGATCGACTTTATTTTCCACGAGATAAGAAGGCGTAGCGCACTCTTTGAATCCTATTTAACGTCGCATCGAGAATAAAAGTTTTGATGAGCTTGTTTTACTTTAACAATCTTGTAAGCATCCATAAAAAGTTTTAGATAAAAAGAATGTTGCGAGGGTCGCTAATAGATAGATAAAGCAAAGTTGGCCGTATGCCGCTAATGTACTACTTAATGGTTTCTGGATAATCTCCGTGAATGAGTGACGTAAATTTTGAACCTCCGAAAAAAGGACATAGATAAGTGATTAAAATGCGTATTCATTGTTTATCGGAAGTGTTGAGACTATAAGTTTAGCCGCCTCGCTAAATTTTCCCGAAAATGAAAAGATGTGATAATCGTCAATACTTTCCCCTGAATTTCCGTTCGCGAGAAACCTAATTTTCTCGTCACGATCATCGCAACTCCTCGGTAACTCAATAAACGAAAAGAAAGAAAGAAAAAAGGAAGGAGAAAGAAAAAGATAATGGAAAAGACGAAAAAGAAGTGTGCGAAAAGTTGTGGCCGAGTCGACGAACTGTTTTGATTAGCGTTTCGGTTGGCTGGGCCTTGATAGTGTACAGGGAGCGAGGTGTTATATAAGCAATATATCCAGTATATATCAAGTTAATCGAGTGGTTATGTTATTTAGGTCGGCGTCGGTGTCGGCGGTATCGGCCGAGCTGGAAGTGCCAGGAGGGCTTCGAGACGCAGCAGTTGTGAGAGCCAAGCGGCCGGGGACGCGGTCTCGCTGCGGGAATTGCCCCCAGGCAGCAACGAGGAGAAGCCCCGTGTCATGAAAATGGGCAAACGCAATATAAAGGCCCAGGTGAACCTCACTCTCGCTAATTACCAAACTTGCCCATTTACACGGCTTCCACTTATAACAAGCAAGCTCTCGCTCTCTCTCTCTCTCTCTCTCTCTCTCTCTCTCTCTCTCTCGAAACACACGTAATTCCATAACTATTGATGCTACTTTGTTTTCTTCTTTTAATGTGTTACTCGATATTACTTGTTAGTAATTGTTAATTGGATTCGATGCTTTGATTATCCTTCAGAAATACGATACAATACTGTCACCATAATTACGCTTGTAAGCTCATTATTCACAATGAATAATGTCCTTTCAACTCGACGTACAGTATCTCTCGCTGCGATCATTTATGTATGAAAAGGGTCGAAATAGAATACACTTAGTTAATTTTAATGATTATTTGCTATTCACTCGGCTGATGCGACCCTGCGAGGCAAACGAATCTTCTCGCTGTGTATTAACGACGCAGCTAGTTTCTCTTATATAAGATTGCTGTTAATTACTTAGCTATCCCATTGAGCAAACTTATTAATTGAACTTCATTAATAACGACTGCGAGAGTCGGACGCTTTCATTGACTTTAATGAGACTTTATCGAGTTACTTCGTTCGTAACTCGCTTGTAATTCTATCACGAGTTTCGCAAAATCGTGTCTGGCTGCCTCGAAATTGAAATAAACTTCATAATACGGCTTTACAGCTCGCTCTCTTGCGCCATTCAATTCGTGACATTCTATTGAAGACGTTTATACATTGCCAAAGCTTTGATGATTATATCGCCCGTAGACAAAAGATAATCAATATTGATGCAATTACGCAATTATTAAGGACAAATGTATATAATATGTACAATAAAATAATTATCTATCCATCTATTCAACGAAGCGATGAATGTTTCAGGTGAAACGAATCCGAATGGAGACTAAGGCGGCGAAAACACTGGGCATAATCGTCGGTGGATTCATAATGTGTTGGCTGCCGTTCTTCACGGTCTACGTGGTGCAGGGTTTCTGCGGCGATTGTGTTAACAAGGTCGTCTTCAGCGTTCTGTTCTGGCTGGGCTACTGCAATTCCGCGATAAATCCATGCATCTACGCGCTCTTCAGCAAGGAGTTCCGTTTCGCCTTCAAGAAGATCATCTGCAATTGCTTCTTCAAGCAGCGTGCGAACACGCTGCGACGTGGCAGCGACGGTAGCCAATTGACCACGAGGTAAAATTTATCAGAGACTAACAAATGGTTTTTTTGTTTTTTTTTCCTTCTCTCTCTCTCTCTCTCTCTCTCTCTCTCTCTTTCTCTTTCTCTTTCTCTTCGTCATTATAGGTGTACATATTTCTCGCCGTTGGCTAAACTTCAGTGGATTAATTACGCCGGTTGTTCGTACAGTCAAGTTGATTTTGTTCTTTCGATACGATGAGATCGCTTGAAAATTTAATAGTAGGATTAAAACTTGCTACTGTCATTTTATCAATTGCATTTTGATAACGTATTGAGACAACTTCAAATGCTGGCTTTGAAATTTACTATTTGCGTTTGTGATTCTTTTGTTAAAACGATCCTCAAATTTAATATTGAAAGGAAATAAGAAATAAAGTCAACTTGACGTGGTTTGAATATTTTGTATTTGATAAATTTTCAATGTTTGCAGATTTTTTGTCGACGTTGGTGTAGATGTACTGGTTTTAAAAATTATCATTTTGATATTTAAATGTTGTATAATCCACGGAAAAACCTTTTTCACGTTATACATATTGTGTATACAATGTTCAGTTTTCTACTAAAAGCTTTTCCATCGCTAAATTTTACAAGGACGTTACAAAAGTCTCTGTAAGTCGTCACTGAAAAACTTTTTTTGTGGATTAATATTCTCGCAGATACATTGATGCAGATACATTTGAAAAGCTAATACGGCTTCGATAAATCGTTCAATATATATTTATACGATGGTATTTTTCATCCCAAGTATCTCTTGAGTCTATCGTTGTATCGATTATTCTGAAAAAGTGTGTTGTCACGTTGTCTCATAAATTTGACTTTACATTACGATGTCATTTTTAATATGATGTAAATGTTAATTAATGTCTTTTATAATTATTTTTTCGCATGCAGTTCTCAGCGTTACTCCGGAGTACCGAACCTTCCCACTTATCATCAGGCAGACTCGACAACGTCTGTTTTATAATTTGATCGTATACAAGAAACAATGATTTACTCGACAAATATTATCCCGATGATTCGGTAGGTGGTCGTGAGATATAAAATACCTTTTGAATTGGCATTCTTTTTTTTTTTTTGGCTTCTGCATCAAAATTGATCTTTCGATCGAGCTTTTCAGTTCAAATAACTCTGTCGTGGCATAAAGTTATTGTTGTTTCTGCACGGTTGCTTATCATGTCGTTTGTTCGGAAGAACTGCTGTGTACAAACTAAAAACATTGCACAAGACTAATCGCTTAAATGTTGCATCATGCTGGACTGGTCGAGAAAATCATTTCGACATTGTTGAATTTTGGCTTTGTAACGCAACAAGTAAGAGAAGGGACACGGTATATATACCTATATACACACATATCATCTTCTACATATATAGGTTGTCATTATGTGGGCCGTAATAATAGTCGATGGTGTTGAATTTGGAATGTTGGTGCTGCCTGGCTGCAAGTTATATGAGATGTGCCTAAACGAGCTAGCGTGAATATATAATGTTGAAAGAGCGCAAAAAGTAATCGAACGTGTGGACTTTGTAGATTGCGTTTTTCAGGAACGACGGCGCACGGCTGCCGGGGAGCCGTGGGGCGCGACGCGGCCCGTCGCCGGGCTTTTCGCTCGAAGACTCCGACGGCCTCGGATCGGAGGCTGGCCTCGTCAGCTCGCAGAGCGACTCCAGATGACTGTAGCACTTCGGGCTCGGCGCGCAGTGCCTCACCCTGAACGTGCTCTCGGTGGCCGACGCGACTGCCAGTCTGCAGCCGCCGCCAACGCCGAGCGAGCACGCGCGCAGGGTCTCGTTCGGGGCCGTCGAGACCAGACTCGACGACCAGCTGGTCGAGCGCCGAGCCCTTGTCGACAACGACGACGACGACGATGATGATGATGATGACGACGACGACGACCAGTCCGAACGTGAGGCGCCGCCGCCGGAGTTCAATGTCGCTGGCAAACTGCTCCAAGCCTTCGCCAGCGTTTCAGGTAATTTTAACTTTCTTTCCTTTTCGCCTTAATCAGTTGTTAATTCGCTCCGACAGTTTTTAATTATGTGCGCGTGCTAATTACAGACACACCGTCCCTATTCTCCTTTTTTTTACTTGTAACTGCGAAGATATATTAAATTACCTAAATAGTATTTGAGTACAGTTCAATACTTCTAATCGCAATGAATAAAGAATGAGTGGATCAATAGATACATATTTGTGAATCCAAGTACATTATTCAAGTTCAATTGTTCGTTAGTAACGCTATTTCTCAAGTTATTTATACCAATTCTATACGATTTATTATAGTTACGTGAAGGGCTATTTTGAGGATTCGAACGATCTAAGCAAAATGTTGAATTATTTAATCAACTATAGTAAGACAAATCGATAATCTACAAAAAGCTTCAAATTACATTCCCACGAGCTCAGTATACAATCTTAAACCCTTTGTTTGAAAGCCAAAAAAAAAAAGAGATTTAGATCACTCTTTTCTTTTCAACATACGTAGTTTTAATAATCTATTAATTTCAAATCTGAAGTAGCTTTTCAATTTCAATTTATACAGAGAAAAAAAAAAAGCATGAAGTTAAAATTAATTTCACAAATTCTGATGTGCATTGCAGGTGCGCCAATAATGAGCAGTCAACCGCAACCACCTTAATCAAATATACAATCATACGTTGAATCGAAGACTTCTAAAGACAAGACACACACACACACATACAAAACCAGCAAAAATGCATAAATAATAGACCGAAAGTTGAAAATGTTGTTTCAATGTTTACATGCGCGTATAAACCTTAAGCACAAACTTATACACACGAGATAATGTCGACAAAAAAAGTATATACATAAACTTACGAACATACGTAAATATTATAAGAATAATGTTATATACCGAGGTGTTTGATTTTTTTTTCGCTCGGAGCGCGTGAAAAGTCGCGGAAAAAGAAAAAAAAACACTTGTAGCTCGAGCTGCGCTATAAATCAAACGCGGCAACGTGTTTTCTGATGTATACTGTACAGTTGATGATTTTGCGTTTATATAACGATCCTTTCGTTGACTTTTGAGCTTTAATCGAGGCTCGATATGCCTCCTTTTTTTTTTAAATGATCAGCGAATACGATCTTATTAAGAAAAAGTACTGAGTTTTCGAGAGATGTTGAAACAAATGTCACTCTATAATCGTAAGAATACCCGAAAACTTGTGTAAACTACGTCGATAATTCATTGAACCTTGTGACTATATGATGGAGTAAGTCTCATTGATTGTTGCTAATTTTCGCGAAGAACCCATGAATGTATAAATCTTTCGTTTTATATAAGTTTGTAAATAACTAAATGTGTAAGGATAACGTTAAAATGAATTGTAAATACGTTGAACAATATTGATCTTTTTGGATAGTTAGAGATTTAAGAGTTACGTTGTAATCAATAAATTGTTTTACATGGAAAAAAAAAGAATTGACAGCTACTGCAAAAGGTGTGTTGTTGTCGATATCGAAACGACTAAAAAGCTTATTTTATTATCAAATTTTTCGTTTTCATTTTACGTTTGTTTTTTTTTTCTTCAAGTAAACTTCCAAAAGTGACTGCTATTACATGACAATACTTATAAATTACAGTAGCAACACTAGTTGTTTATGGTAGCAACGGTAAAGTTTTTGCTACTGTCTCACCGGAAAAAAGGAAGAAGAAGGGAAAAAAAGCATGTTTGTGTTGTTTTTAATTGATTAGCCAATAAATCAATGCGATAAAAATCAATGAAGTGTAAGGTATTTGTAATTAGTGATCCTCTTATCGAAGCTCTCATCCGGAATATCAAATGTCCCATCGAATAAAAAATTTCTCGGAAAGAGGGGTCGGTCGTCGCAATTAGCGGGAAAGCTGATTGCGCTCGATTTCCTCTTTGGCTTTTGGTAAATAAATACAAAGTGTTGCTAATAATGGGGAACGACATCAGAAAGCACTTAGAAAGCGAGCGATAATCTCGAGCTTGACAATCGGGCCGGAGTACAATTTGAATGTCGTCCTTGGAATGTTTTCGGGAAAGTAGGGTAGGGAGTACTTCGGTTTCCGGGCGGACGCTAATGACGCCGAAAGCTTACCTCTATACGACCAGCCAAGGGAAACATGATCGATACTCGCAAGCTACGTATACCGGGAAGCAAGTTTGCCCGCTGGGCCATTCTTTAAAAGCCAACGCGCGCGACTAATTAAGCAAAGTGATCGCTAAAGTTTCGCCCAGGGAGAGAGAGAGAGGAAAGCTGCTGCTACCGTACGGCTACGTCAAACATACTGTATGCGTCATTTTAATGCTGCAGCGTCACGAGGCCCTCGAGTGTATGTACCTCCAAAGTGAGCGAGAGAGAGAGAGGAACCAAGCGACGACGAACACACACCGACCGAATTAGCCACGTCAATGCCCTCAAGCATGAAAGCACACCACATCATGGGGCTGCTTTTCAAACCGACGATGGATCTCGTTGTTGATTTCATACATTTTTCTCCGCGATGTTCATCTTATATCCAACCAAACTAATTACAATGCAAACTTGCGTACCGTCTTTTTATCAAAACTTTATTTGTGTTGAAAATATATAAAACTTTGATCAAAAATAGCACGTTGTTGTTTTTATTTCATTCTTTTCAAATACGTGTAATTCATGTATATTTCTTTACAGCAACATTTGATTCAATCACCAAAAAAAAAAGAAAGAGCACATAAGGGATAATCATTTGATTTGTCGAAAAAGCCGTACGCAATAGATTAGAGGAGAAAGAAGGCTTATAGAGGTGGAAATAGAAGTTGGGATGATGAGCGAGGGGCTGTTGAAAGCCCGTGGAAGCGGGCCAGCCAGTAGAGCGAGAGATTGCCGCGAGAGAAAGAGAGAGTTTGAAGCTGCATTGAGCGACCTCCCACACACACACGTCTACACACATACACTCACGCGCACGCTCGTGGTAAGCTCTTCGCTGAATTGCAGCCATCGGTAAAGCCTCGATGGATCTGCCGCTCCGATCATCGACACCGCGCGAGTGAATCTTTACCTTTTATATACCATCGCACCAAACCAACCAACGCACATCACACACGTACATGTATATAAGTATACCTCGCTCTGATGAGCCTCGCGATTACGCGGATCAGGGCTAAGTGCTCGTCAATTCATTTGCTCGGTTAAGGCTTTGCTTGCTTCACTCGTTCGCTCTAAATACTGTATGTTACCTACCTATACATCATCATCAGTCGAGTCATTCAATTATTCAACAAAAATAAAATACTATAGATAGAACTGCTCGCGCGCTCATCAATTAATCGGCAGTGTTGTCTTATAGACATTGTAGTCTGAATAATATATGTATATACGCGAGGCGCGACGCGTCTGTTTATCGATTGCACATTCGCGCTGTCTGGAATGTCCGATGGAATTGCTGCGCGGCTTCGGTGCAAGACTTTCGAAAGCTATGCGCAACACAATTTCACTGTCAAAGTAAACACGCTGTGCTTTCTTTCTTTCTTTTTATAGATTTACTTGACCTTTCGACGTCAATAATTCACGCGCGCGAGGACTTTTATAGCTTTTCTTTCGATCGAATTGACGGTATGTATAAAGCAACTTTGACGTGTAAAGAATGCGGGTGATGTCATGTTTATACGCTATTGTTACAGAATATATGAGCAATTCGACAAAAAAAAACTGCTATAATTCGGCATCGTTTGTCCGAATTTTCATATTAGGGGTACGCACTAACGGAAGCCATTTTTACAAACTATATGGTGTGTAGAATCGACAAAAAAAAATGTGCCTACATCGTAGGAAAATAGCTATTTTGTTTTTATTCCCTCCTGAATAAGAAATGACAAAGTTTGCGATTTTCACGGTAACTAATACATATTTTCGCTCCTAGTGCTTTTGTGACGCTCCCTACGCAAAAACCGATAACACCATCGCATTCTACGTGAAAAAATACATCGAAAACATGTATGACATTATTGCAAATGATGGTCGATTGCTGATGAACTTCAAACAAGAAAAAAATGTGAAATGTACACTGCGCTGTTTGTCCGGCCGGTTGCTCCATCAAATGCATTGATCTACTTAAGTTTTATCGGGTTACTAAAAATTATTTGCAATAATGTCATACATGTTTTCAATGTATTTTTTCACGTAGAATGCGATGCTGCTGTCTATTTTATTGTAGGATTCACTACAAAAAGTGCTAGAAGACGAAAACTATGGAAATAGACGGTTTTTTTCCACAGAATCGGGACAAAAGACGCCTATAATATTTTTTCAGTAATTCCTACGATAAAATAAATAGCAGCATCTTATTCTACGTGAAAAAATACATTGAAAACATGTACCGCATTATTGAAAATAATGTTCGATTGCTCCTCAATCTCAAAGAAGTAAAAATGCTGGATTTGCACACTGCAATTACCCTTTCCCCGGCCCATTGCTCCATCAAATGTATTTACATACTTACGATTGGGCTTTTTCGAGCTACTAACAATTATTTTGAACAATGTGATACATTTTTTCGATGTATTTTTTCACGTAGAATACGACGGTGCTATTGGTTTTTGCGTATACGGATCGTCACAAAAGCGCAAGGAGCGAAAATATTAGTTACCGCAAAAATTGTCATTACTTTTAGAACTTCGGGTAAACGGTGCCGAATTATGGCAATTTTTTTGTGGAATTGCTCATGCAGTTCGGGAATAATTTCGAATCTCTCAGCAACCATATTACTTGATATCCCTCGAGTTCTTCTTTTTTTCAGTTTCATACGAAACTCCACAACACTCATAAATAATTCAATTAGAGAGAATGATATACTATACGCGAGGATGCAGTGGAACGAGCGAGAAGGCCACGCGATGATGATTATTATGAGGCATAAAAAAAGGAAGACTTGGATTTGGCAAAGTCAAGAAGTAAAGCTTTCAAACATACCGCGTGATTTATATATAAGCGAGTTATATAGCTCTAGCGCGCAAAAAAAAAATACATAAAAAACGCGTAAAAAGGCCTTCCGTTGTTTCCGGCGAGCGGAATCCTTATTGCCTTTGCTACCCTGTCTGACGCCCGCTGCTATAGGATCGTGAAAACACGCGGGCATGCACACACATATACTACAGAGAAGACTGGCTTGCGATTTGCAATTGAAAGAAGCCTCTGCTGTGGAGGCACACGTTGCTGCTGGGGGAAAGCTTGCGCCGACGCCGACGCCGCCGCTGCTGCAAAGCTGCTCACGTGCGCGTTCCCATTTTCGCGCGAGTGCGACAGACCTGCACGTGCTACTGCTGCAGTAGTCCTAAAGACTAATCTACATTTTCCTCTTTCTCTCTTTCTCTTGTGATGCTTATACGCTTGCATCCTGCGCCAGTTGTGGATTACTGAATTTCCTTCTCTCTCTCTCTCTCTCGTCCCGTACCAATTCCCAGCGCTGATTTTTCGAGGATTTTAAATATTTTATACGGCACAATGGATATATACTTCACTTTGCCCCCGTCCATGCACTCAGTTTCACGCATTATTTGGATTTCATTTTTTATGCTTATTGTTCGTGCCATATATCGTGCGCGCCGCCACGCTCTTTAATTAATATGGCTATGAAATGCCTATCTGAATAAGTTATTTCTCGGTGATCTAAATTTTGCCGTGCGCTGTGGAGCTTTCACTGGGAAAATATAAAGCAAATATTGTGTACACGGTAGAATAGTTTTGTTTTTTCAGTCGACCATATAGGAAACACGCTTTATGACTTTATAGAGCGCGAGTTTTCATTACTCTTTGTTAAGGAATTGCAGTGTTTTTCTTTTAATTGTTCATATACCACGTACACCTTTCTTTTCAAAAAGTTTGCGAAGCTTTCAACTTGTTTGCAGTGTTAAAAAATTGTTGAAATTGTTTCAGATTTGATAGCAGTTAAGAGTAATGGAGAAAGTAAAGCAATACAAAGAGCTTGAAGAAATATGACTTCTGTAATAGGTTTGAAGCTTCGATTTAGAATTTTTTCAATTTTTGGATTCTTTTGTGAATCGCGAGATGGTTATTTCGGTAAATATTTTTTGTGCAAAGCAATTTTAATTTTCGAAGTGAAAATGAATTTTCAGTGAAATCCAAAGTGGTTGCGAGGATAAGCGAGAGATAATATTTTCATTTGAGTACAAATAAAAATTAATCAACGTATTTTCAAAGAAATTGTTTGAAATCCAGCCACTGCTCCGTAATTCTATGTCCTTCGAATTGAAGTAAAATAATAGCAAAGTAGTAAAAGTATTAGAGAGACGTATTCTATTAAAGCTACTATACGCAGATTGCTGAATTTCCATCATAAGCAATTCCACGAGTACATATATACGCAGCACATAAATATAATTCCTAATCACAATCTCGGAAGTTATGCGCGCTCACATGCATCCTTGAATATCCCAGTAAGGTATAAGCGTCGTTAAGCGATCGTATACACACAGCAGGAACGGAAAAGAGACATTCCTCAGCATTTCTGCAAGCAACCTAAGAGAGAGAAGCAGCACCGGAAGGCCGAAGCGA
Source organism: Galeopsomyia nigrocyanea (assembly GCA_035047105.1). Classification (NCBI taxonomy): domain Eukaryota; kingdom Metazoa; phylum Arthropoda; class Insecta; order Hymenoptera; family Eulophidae; genus Galeopsomyia; species Galeopsomyia nigrocyanea. The sequence continues at coordinate 1,333 of JAWWMK010016360.1, read as the reverse complement.
TTCGTTTGTGGATAAAGGACCCGTTAGATATATTTAAGTGGGAATAACCAAGCGAACGGTAAAGCGATAAGGAAAAGGGGAGAGAAAGAGAGAAAAGTCGTCAATTTATTATCCGGCGTCGATGGAAACGGAAGTTCTGCCAACCTTTTTCTTTTTATTTTTTTTCTTTTTCGCTACTTTTATTTCTTCTTTCTTGCCCTTATACTCAGTAACGTTATTTTGAATTATCGTCTGAAGTAACAAACGTGTTGGTAAAAAGATATTATTTTCTTTTTGCTGAATTGAAAATAACGCCAGCTTCTCGGTATTCGTTGTTATTATTAAAAGTAAATTTTTTCTTCTTTTCATTATTGATCAAAATTTTATTCTGAAGAATTTATATGGGGAATTGTAACGAATAACGCATTCTCTGCATAAACATTGAAAAATTCGATGAAATGAAATGTACACTGCCGGAAGAGTTGTTTGTAGAATTTTTTAATTTCGAGAAATACCTCAATATCAGTAAACGAAAATATTCTGTATTGAAAATATCTGGTTTCTGAATAAACGGATATGACGAAATCTATAAAAAAAAATCCGATTCTTGAAGCCTGAAATGGCAAAAAAAAATTGTAACGCTAGAGCTTCTTGAATTTTTTCTTCTTCTTCCTTGAGGTATATAGTTCCGGAAAATGCTCGTGAACATTAAAAAAGTCCACAGGAACTACTTTTTTTCGGCTTTTCTATATTTTTGTCAATTGAATTTTTTTCGATAAAAATAGACTTATAACTTTCGCTCGTAGCGTTTTTGTATTGATTTCTACAATAAAACCGATAGCAGTATCGTAATCTACGTGAAAAAATACATCGAAAACATGTATCGCATTATTGGAAATGATTGTTAGAGATGGGTCCCCAAAAAAAAAAAAAACAATAAATAAATGGCTTTCACACGCCGATCCGCCAAATTTACAGCAAAACATGCATATTCGACAATTTTATTTATTTGAAGTACGAGGCCCATCAAGCATCAATTTCAATATTGCGATACATGTTTTCGATGTACTTTTTAACGTAGAATACGATGGTGATAGCAGTTTTACGATATAAATTGCCTAGAAAGCGCTGGAGGCGTCTTTCATAGTGAGTCCTATGAAATGAAAACGTCTTATACACTGATTTTTCTCTTCTAGCGCTTTCTAGACGATTTCTACCGTAAAACTGATAGCACCATCGTATTTTACGTAAAAAAATACATCGAAAACATGCATCGCAATATTGAAATTGATGCTTGATGGACCTTGTACTTCAAATAAATAAAATTGTCGAATATGCACATTGCGCTGTTATT
>JAWWMK010016339.1:0-20517 GCA_035047105.1 Galeopsomyia nigrocyanea | reverse complement strand
GTGTGTGTGTGTGTGTGTGTGTGTGTGTGTGTGTGTGTGTGTGTGTGTGTGTGTGTGTGTGTGTGTGTGTGTGTTTGGGATATAGTCGGCAGATCGATTGGTCGTGGGCCAACGGGCCGAGAAATTCGCGCAGCGCTCTCGTGATTATGATTTCTTTTTGCACTGGCCGGCGCGAGCGAGCAACACTGGGCGCCGCTGGGGAGATATTATTTTCGAGCGACAGATCTTCTCTTTGGCACACAGAGTCGCGCAGGAGAATGGCGAGCTTATTTTTGGCCCTTGCGGGAATTTATCATCTTGCACTTGGCTTGTATATAGTATATACGCTTGCAACCGAGATCGCATGTTTTTGCGATTTATGACGTGGGCAACAGTCTGTCTCTCTCTCTCTCTTTCCCTCTCTCCCCAAGATCGAGCGAAAAATAAGTGGCGGCTTCGCGGAATTTCGAATGCAAGCGACGACTCTGTTAATGGGAGGTTATTTATCGCGTGGTGCGAAAGATGGCTATTGTTAATTATTAGCGGAATGCAGCGACACGCGCGGCGCGTATACGTCAAATCTGCAGTGTATTTTCGGATGGATACTTTTATCTATTTTTAGTCAACAAATTTTCATTTGAAAAAAAAAAACAACTTTTCACTTCGGGAAAAATAAAAGGCAACGACGTTGTTTGGCCTCACGAAGTTTCAACACTTTTTTTTTCAACGAAACAATATACCAACAACTCCGAATATAAAAAAAAAAGCTTCGTGCGCCGAGAATCGATCAGCTTTCCCCAAAAGAAAAAAAAATAAGTTCTAAACTGCTGCAAGCTCCGAGCACGTAAAGTGAAGAAAAAAGAAACAAACAGTATATAACGAAAGGAAGCTGGATTGTAGTTTAGGTCTATAGTCGAGTATAGATACATGCCAACTGATCAGGGCGAATATATATCGCGCGGGTGGAAAAGCCAAGTAGTGCGACAAGCAATAGGGGCCGACAGGCGCGGCTGACTAATTGTCGGTCGTGTCGGCGCGCGTTGCGAGCGAGTATATCCTCCGGCTCGATGGCTCGACATAACGGCCTGGCGTTTTGCATTAATGCAGATGTTGCCACTTCAAAGGCTCGCACCCATAAACACGCCAATTACCATCGCAAAGGCTGCGCTGCCAGCAGCGGGAAAAATAAGGAAAAAGCGCTTCGGCGGCGGTGGCAGCAGCAGCACGCGTGCGACACCATAGTGCAGCGAGCACCCAAATGAACAGCATCTGGCTTTACTCTTTGTGTAACGATCGTCGCTCCGTTTATTGGTGGTCTCGCCGAGGTCCTACGTACTACCTCTCTCTCTCTCTATCTCTCACTCTCTCTCGTGAAAACCGAGTGCCCGTGTAAAACTCGCACGTGTCACGTACCTACACACTTTTCGGCTACTTTTTTTCTCCTCGCCAAAGAAAATAACACCGTTTTTTAAAAATTTTTCTCGCTCGACTTTTGTACTTATATTATTAAGTTTTACAGAAGACAGGCTAGATGAAGAAAAAAACAAGAAAAGAAGTAAGCTTTCGCGTCGGACATTCATCTCGCGCGGGGCTTTTATATACGCCAGATTTATGAGGACGCAAATGGAGAGAAAAGCAGAGCGCGTGTTTACTATCCACGTGTTTCGTCTGTCGTCGCCGTGGAGCGCTTTTCGCGCGTTTCAGACAAACATTTCGCGAAATTATATGGCTAGAGTGGACCGCCACAGACTTCACACGTGCGAATTACTGATGGCTGCTTTACTTTATATGCCTACGTGACCTTCGCTTACTTTTTTTGTTCACAAGACTTTAGTTCGTTTAGTTGTCAACGATAAAATTAATTTTATAACAATCTTTTTGCACAAAAATTATAAATTATATATGTTTATCAGCTTCAACGATATAAAAAACAAAGTAGGAGGGATGAGGAACTTATAGCACACGAGGCAAATCAAATTGTCAGTCAGGTATATACATATACGTAGTATAAAAGGTCAGAAAAGGGAAGAAAACAAAGTGGCATTTTATCAGCCAATGCTGGCTTGCTCGCGAGCGCGGCAGCATCCCAGGGAGAGAGAGAGAGAGAGAGAGAGAGAGAAAGAGTAAATCCTTTCCCCCCGCTTACTCGCTATACTCCTCTCAGTCTCTTTCGCGAGAGCGCGGTGATAACGTATTCGGCGCTGGTTCGCTCGCGCTTCGAAGCTTCGCTCATTGGTTCTCTCTCACTCCTCCTCCTCCTGCTGCTGCAGGCGTTATTTAGTTAATGACTATTCTCTCGGCTAGCCGCTCTCTCTCTCTCTCTCTCTCTCTCTCTCTCTCTCTCTCTTGCGCGCGCGCGTTGGAATACAAGATCGTGTTTGAGATGCCGCGGGATCCGGGTGCAGCAGCAGCCGCAGCAGCTTCTCTCTCTCTCTCTCTCTCTTTCGCGTGCGCCATTAATATGCCTTTGCAAGCCTAATTAGCAGTAGTCCCGCCACTCCGAGATTTACACCTTTAAAACCTCAGCATCAATAATCGCTGTACGTCTGCTGCAGTTTCTAATTAAAAATTCGATCGACCGAAAAAAAAAAGATCGTCCTATATGTATAGATAGTACCTTCAATTAGCTTTTCGGACAAACGATCGATGTTTAATTAAACGCTTTACAAATCACAATTATTTACATTTGCGAAAATTCACGTTTTTATAATAGCCGCTCATCCTCCCACGCGAAAAAGAGAGAGAGAGGTTATCCGGCTTGATCGTACCGAGAGAGTGAGAGCACGAAACACACATAGCTCCGATCGCACTGCTCGATTTCTCACACTCGCTCTCGCGAGAAAACGACACGTAAAAGTGCGAAGGGCTTCGAGTTCAGTTTGCGAGCTAGTTTGGCCTTTACTCTCTTTCGCTCTCTCTCTCTCTCTCTCTCTCTCTCTCTCTCTCTCTCTCTCTCTCTCTCTCTCTCTCTCTCTCTCTCTCTCTCTCTGTACGTGTATGTGTGAGCCTAGCCACAGTACACACCAATGCTTATATGTGTCGATATCTCTCTCACTTGCACCATGGAAAGAGTGAGAGAGAGAGAGAGAGAGAGAACTCGCACCTGCTTGAGTTATGTTTACGAGCCGGATCCACCGACGCTCGCTTTGCACCGGTAATTGCACTCCAAGATTACTTTTTATTTTCGACCGGAGTTGCGCCGCGGGCCTCTTCTTTGTTTATTTCATTTGCGGTTGATGCTTCAAAAGTTTTTTCTTTTTTTTTCTCTTTGTTTTCTTTGTTTATTATTAGTTGTTTCATCTGAGCAAACTAATTGTATTTCAATTAAATTTTTTGCGATTGAAATTTGAAAGAAAGCCTTAGAAAGTTTACTGAGTAGGCAACTGCTCCAAATATAATAAAATAAGAAAAAAATTTAAGGTTCTACGAAAGAAAAAAAAAACGAAATTAGTACACAGACCGTCTGAAGATAAAACTCTGCGGGCTAGCCAGAGCCGCGTGCAGCGGAGAATCCAAAAGAAACTCGCAAGCTGCCGAGGGGCTTTTAAATTCAGGCATATAAAACCAAAAAACATTCAAAACGCAATTCACGGTGAAATCCACAAAACCGCGGCCAGCGAGGAAGAACAAAAAAAGAAGCAGCAGCGGAGGCGGAAGGAAGGAAGGAAAGAAAGAAGGAAAAGGAAGGTTTTTTTCGGGGGAGGGGGGGGGGGATCCCGAAAAGACAGAGTTTCCATATTTTGTTGGCGCGCGGGTCTTAACGGGTGTGCTCGGGCTAAGTACACTCTCGGACGCTGTTTTTTCATCCGGGGAAATGTATGAATCGTGTTGTAGACGGCTTTGCAGTCTCTTTTCTCTAATGGCCGCGCTCGCGTCTCTTTCCACCCCTAAATCTAGCCCCTTCTTTCTCTCTCACTCGTTTTCCACATATGTATAAAAGAGCCGAGCAGTAGCAGCGGCGGCGGCGGCGGCCTCTCCTCTACTTAAGTACGGCAAAGTGCTTTAATGGCGTCGAGAAAAGCCGAGAGAGAGAGAACCTCGATAGGGTTTAGCTCTGCCCCTTTTGCTCTTTCCGATGATACGAATCTCGCTGAAAACGGAATTTTCTTCCCTTTTGCTACTGCTGCTTCTTCTTTCTCTTCCTCTTCTCTTTTTCGCCACGCTATCTATCAATATTTTTCTACTTTCGTTTCTTTTCTTGCTATATCTGAAGTGCGATATTTTAATTTAGATAAAGTTGAGTGAAGTTATCATTAATTCATGTCTTCTATATCTGAAGCGCGATATTTTAATTTAGATAAAGTTGAGTGAAATTATCATTAATTCATGTCTACTATGTCTCACAATCGTCAGTTGCTGCTGTCGTGTAATGAGCTTTGACAGTTTACGAAGCTATAGCCCAGGATTCACCCACGTCCACACGAGAAAATAAAAATGGCTCAACGGTGTTAGAAACAGACAAACGGATTTCAAATTAAGTCCTCGCGCGAAAAGGTCTCAAACAGTGCGTTGGCGAGTGAGTGAGAGAGAGAGAGAGAGAGAGAGAGACGCAGCTGCCACATCAAGAAGCTCATTAACTCGTCGGGCGACATTACGGGCTTGCAGTGCGTAACTTTTTCACGAAATTAGCGCGGACCAAAGCCATCCGCATGATGCTCGCGCGTGGGTCCTTTCTCTACGCGCGTGGAACTGTCGAAACTTATTCGCTGTGCGCCTTGAGGACGTGTTTTCCGCATTTGCTTTGCTGCAAATCTCGTTTCCAATTGCGCAGGTGCGCGAGCGGCGTACGTCAAAAGAGGATTAACGCGTATATAGTCCCGACACACGCAGAGCCAGAGAATTCACATCCGATTTTAACTTTGCACGCGAGGCGTAAGGTCATACGCGATTATCCGCAAGCTCGTTGAAAAAAAAAAACGGTAGTGCGCTGCCCTTTGTAGCGAGAATTTCGATTTCACTGTTTTTCCAACGCACCGCGCGCGCGGCTATCGGCCGCGTACAATTTCAATGGGCCGCGGGATATATATCTTTGTGCGGTTGGAAACGTTTTTCCACCCTTCGGACTCTTTTCATGTCTGATGGTATTGATATATCTCGCGCCTTTTTTTTTCTCGCGCCTGCTCTCTTTCAGAGTAATACCCTTATAATGGGTGCATTTATACGTGCCAGTCGATCGTCAAAATTTACCTTCGATCACTTTTATCTTTCTACGCACATGCGTTTTTTTTTTGTGCGTTCAAGTGCAGTTGATAAGCATTTCGTTGAATGTTTGGATGATATTTTGGAATGACAATAGAATAATTTGAATAGAGTTAGCAAATGTGTGCATAAGTGACTATGAAACTATAGATACAATGTATATGACGAAATCTATAAAAAAAGCACTTTTTGAAGCCAGAAAAGGCAAAAAAAAAAAAATTTTAACGCTAGAGCTTCCGGAGTTCTTTTTTTAAGCATTTATTCGTCAGGTTATCAAAAGCCATGTTGCGTATACTTCAATGAAAGAAGAAATTCAATGTTATTAAATGATGGAAAAAATGTCTGTCAATACGTATTTTCCTCGACTTTTATCTAGAATGAATACGTCAAATTTTTCGATTGAAAAATATTGATCATGAAGTGACGTCAAAATTAAAGCAATTTAACCTAATATCTATAAAATTCAATAGTTATTATTGAAGTTAACCTCGTGTTTGTATAAATTTACGTTTTGACGAATTGGTAATCAAAAAGGCTAATGGAAGTACCATCCTGATTCATCATATACAAACTCTACACGATTCCAATTCTCTACATGGCTAAATTGACCGCGAAGAAAGTGGTCGTGTAGAAATACTGCTCACGTTCAAATTGAAAACGTAAATCGTAAAAATTGCAATCCAAAAACAATGTTATTACTTGAAAATTTTCTTCAGTAGTATTTTGAAACTACTTTATACGATTAAAATGGCTTTTCTACATTAAGATGAACATCTCGCGCGTCTAAATTTCAAAAATAAGTCGTAAAAAATATTTTGAGGTATTGACGAATATTGATTTTCGTGGAAAGTTTTGCAGTTTTTCAAAAAACTAAAGTGGAGAACATTTCCAGTAATAAAATTATTTTCAAATTATGATTTTTACGATTCGTGTTTTAAATTTAGACGTGAGCAGTCGCAGTCTTTGTACACCACGATTTTCTCCGCAGTCAATTTGGCCATGTAGTAGAGAATTTCAATCATGTACAGTTTGAATGATGAATCATGATGTTGCCTAAATATTTATTATAATTTCCTTTTTTTTAATTCTGGATCTTAGTTGATTTTGCTATATTATAAAATGGAAGGTGATTTCTTTTATTATATTTCATCCTGATCAATCACAGTTTCATGACTGCATGACGTAAGAGGAAAAAAGAAGCGATATTTCGTGCTCAGTCGCAGAGCTAGTAGGAATCGCGTTATTCGAACGAAAATCAATGTAAAAGGACGGCCTAAAACTATTATATCGTCGGTAATGTGTGTCGGATAAAAAACCTTGAAACAAAACTGTCTTTTTCGATGGAATTCGAATTATAAATATTCATTCGGACCGATAACGAGATTTTCAAAGCGTATAAGCATAATTTCAATCGAGAGCGCAACGCGTGGCAACATTGCCATCACGGGTCAACGCGACGAAGGCTAGAACAAATAATTGTATTATTAATGAAAAGAAGGCGAATAAGAAGAACTTCATGGTTGCTATTCCCAAGTGCCCAGTAGGAAGATATATTCGATCACTCAAAAAATGTGCAAGAGACGATGTCCGTTAAATACAAATTATTTACGACTAACTTTAATTGTAAATTTCATGTACCATTATATTTATATAATATAATAGTTAAGTTAGATTTCAATGTATCATAATATTTATCAAAATTAAAGTGAAATTTGAAAACAATTTAATGCACTTTAGCAAGTGGATTATTAAGGTAAAATTTAAATGCGATCATTATTCAGCAAGACAATAAATTCGCGGAAAGCCGGTGTAGTCACGCTTCGCGAAACTCAAGAACGAAAGTATTATATAAACTTAGCGAATTGATAATCGCGATAGAGCGAAGAGTAAAGTCAGTCATAAGCCGATTTATACATATATAAATTATTAAAAGCAGCGGTTGCTTGGGAACTGGTCCGATTCACCCGCACACTCGCCAGCTCTCAGAGCGAGATATCGCACTTCCACGAAGAAGCGCGCTCATCGGCTCCTCGATCTCATGAGAGGCTGGCAATTTCCACGTAACGCCGACGACCTCCTCTCTCTCTCTTTCTCTCCCTGCTCCGCTCGTTCCAAATTATTCATCTAATTACTCGTACGTACACACGTATATGCTCTGTAACAACAAGCATCTTTCATCCATCGACGTATGTATAGCTCTGTTGAAAATTATATGCAGGGGGATTTACTCTGGAGAGAACAAGAGAGCGCGGCAATAACGATAGATCAAGTCATGCACGATCGCTCTAAAGTCCAGCGTACAACGTTAATTGCGTTATTAAAGGGGCCGACGTTCGAAATCTAAGGGTGTGTGCGGGAGGTGTTCCGGGAAAAAGCGGACAGATGCTGCGACACACGCCGCGATTTTTGTCTCGATGTGTCACGGGCTAATGTGTGCGTCCAGTTCAGTGTATAGGGTGCGTGTATACGTGTTTCGGACATTTGGACCGGACCGACTTTTCGGATCTGCGATGTGGGATTTCAATGGGATTTTGAGAGTGAAGAATCGATCTTGTATCCTTGAGTGCGGGCGATCGTCCGGAAAAATTGGATACTCGGGACGGAAAGTCATTATGAGTTGTTGGATTGGTATCTTAATTTTGATTGTATTATTCGATTCTGTGTCGCATTAAATCTGATGCTCAATGTCGTATATTGTATAAGAATGATAAAGTAGTATGTTTTATTCTCTTTTGGGATTTGGTGGTTTATTGCTTCGCTAACGTATACTTTTATTTTTCACATTCAAAGAATAAGAGAGCAATTTTTCTGAAGTGGAAATTAAAAATATTACAGACTTGAATGTGACAATTGAATAATGGAAAATATTTGATTTTGTTGAGGTTGCGAATTTGAAAAAAATGAGTGATCAAAGTTCAAAATACGTACAATTGACAAAAGTTAAATATTTTAATTATTTAAATACTAACAAAAGATGAATTACATCGTCACATAAAATCGCCATAAAAGTTATATTACTTCGTCAGTCTATCCAGTCGCGGCTAATCGTTTTAGCAAACAAGCGGCGCCGCGGCGGCAGCGAGTAAATGATTTTCGTGCGCACCGAGCTAAAAGAGCAGTTTTCTGAGGGGTTCCATCGAGAACAATGAAGGGATTTCGTCGGCTTTAGCAGATTATAGGAAAGTGGAATCTAGCTCGGGCTTTATGGACACCAACGCGGCGACCACGAAAATTCTTGAATAACATCATTTCCCCTCGCGCCACGGAACTTCATCAAATCGCATTCCAACTGTTATTTTTGTATTTTACAACTACGCAACGTTTCAAATGACACAGACACGCGACAATCATTCGCAATGCCACTTGGTAACTATACAACCCAAAAAAAGGAAGCCTAGACTAGCCATCAGCGTTTGGTCGCCAAATCACTCGCAAATCAGCAGCATCCCTTCGCTAACAAACAACGAAAAAAAAATCAAGCCAGTAGCATCGAGAAAAAAAAACCAGACACAAAAAAGGCACCAAATGAAAGGGGATGACTGTGAAAAAAAGGCCCCGAAAACAATCGGTCGCGAACTCTCGGCGGTGATTAGTTGCCGGTGATCGTGCATGACGATGATTGCAACGGCAGCTGCGTATGTATGTATGTATGTATGTATGTATGTGTGTGTGTGCGTGAAGGGTAGTTCGAGCATCTTTCCCTTGTCCCCCTTCCCCTTGACAAATCAATTCGGACATAACGCTGTAAACACGAGCTGCGGGGGTGTAGAGGGGCGAAGCCTGGGCGCATTGTCGGTGAAAGTGGATGGAAAAGAGAGAGAAAGGATTCGTAGGGGGGGGGGGGGGGGGGTTGGCGATGGACGGATTTAATCAGGCGGATTTGCGTGCGCCTTTTTTGGCACGAGCGCGCACCCATAGGAATGAGCAGTCGGCTTGGCATTGTTTTCGACTGGCCTCTTCGCTATTTCCATATGTGTGTACGTGGTGATTTTAAATGAATTAAGCTTTTTTGCAACTAATTATATTGACCATTTTCTCAGAGATTCCAGCGTGTACCTGAGGTGGGCATGCCTAAAACGAATTTTATTAATTCAATACACAAATTATTTAATAACGAATTCACTCTAGAACTACAGTTTATATTCATTATTGGTGCTTGCAATTCATTTATGTTGCAAACAAGGTCATCTGCCGAAATTTATACGAACTATTTCAACAAAACCCGCACGTATTTCATGAAAAAGTTAAGCATTATATCAAAGCGATATTGACGAAGGAAGCCGTATATAGCACAGCAATCCGCACATACAACACACTCATGGAGTAACGTCGTCGTCTCGCAAGTTCTCTTCGCAAAAGTACATACGCACACATAGCCTGGGCAGCATATATGAAGCTCGTCGGAGTCGTCCAGCAGTAGTAAGCAGCAGCAGCACAAGCTTGGCTCGGAAATGCGCTCATAAAAGATGCAGTCCAACGCGATGTCCGGTAACAGGATTTGCCGTTGGGGGGGTTGAGGGGGTGGTAGTCGTAGTAGACTACGTCGCATGTACACACACATAGGGAAACTTACGAACACACACACACACACACACACACACATACACGTGAGATGTGCGCGTGAGAGAGATGGAAGGACTCGCTCTGGATACACTGGAGAAAAGAAGCGGGCGAGCGCGCAGTGATTACCTAGACCGCCTCCAGTCGAGGGACTCGCTCGCTCGCTCTCTCTCATCCGCCAGCTACACACGTCTCAAGTGCGCCCGATCAATTATTCAACCGGCGAGCGACGTTATGGCCCATCCTCGCTCTACTCTCTCTCTCTCTCTCCTCTCTCTACTTTGAGCAAAATTCCACGAGAGGGCATGTGTGTGTGTGTGTAAGTGTACGAATACTTGCACATGTGGGTGTGTACGGAGCCTGATTGAAAATGACCAAAGGGCCAGCGAAAGGAGCTTGTCATGCGCGGAAATTCGCTAGGCTTTTGCTCTCTCTCTCTCCTGCGAAACTTCGTTTCCGACACATTTTGTCGGAAATAAATGCCCCGACGAAAGATTGATTCAAGTTTTTCGTTTGTTTATTCGATTTTATGGTTTTTGTCTTCTAAGATTGATTAAATAAGTTGAATTATTTCATTTTAACACGAGATGTCGTTAAAAACATAACGTAAAAGTGGAACTATGCAAGTTATAAAACGATATCAATGCTGTTTCAATTCAATAATGTACTTGACGTGACTAGTTCGGAATCATTGAAGGGGTAATCTCTACTCAACCGAATTGTAAAATCCAACATATTTTCCGCATTTGTTCGAAGGTCTCTTTTGATACTGTACACTGAGAAAAAAGTGCCTAATGATTAGTATTAAAAGATAGATTCAATACTGGAATAAGTTGATGAGTCTAATAAATATAAACAGAATACGTATAGTATTCGGAGCGTATCCGCATACCTTACGTAATTTTATGGCAATCGATTCATAAATTTATTCAAGTATTTAATTATTGTTATCTAGAGATATGCCTAATCATTAGGCACCTCAACCATTAGGCCAAGTTTAGGCAGCCTGGTTGCCTAATCATTAGGCATTTTGCTTCTCAGTGTAAATAAAAATGAAAATATAAAACCAATTCAATTTGACACATCGTTCTTATAAAACTTACGATATAGCTTACCATACGAATTATCAAGAATGAAAAAATTTTGTCATTGATTACGCATAAAACGTCATTTGTAAAAAGATGTTTTCAATAATGTAACAAAAATCCTTAAAAATCAAAATAACAGAAAAAAAAAGATCAATTATAATTCTGACGTCGCATACTTCAACGATCGCGAAACTTTTGCAAAGAAAGCATCAACAAAAACAAAAAAAAAACAAAGAAGAAGGGAACGTAACTTACGCAGTAGCGAAAGAAATGATCCATCGAAGAGCGCTCATCCAGCCGAATCAGATAAGGCGGCGATCGCTCATCAAACGATCGTCACGCTCGTACGCCTCGGAGCCTGAAAGAAAAAAAAAAGAAGAAAAAAAAGTAAACTCGAGCGTCGGCGCACGTGCAATATGCGCCGAACGGACGGCGAGCAATTTTAATTATTATAATGCTCCGATCGAGATTCATCGCTTTCATCTGCGCGACGACCACTCGACGGGGCAGCAAGCTGTGAAGCGTGACATTACGTGCCTTGGACCGCCCCACTCGAAGATCCACACGCGCACGCTGCATCATTGATAACTCGGCTACTATAAATTAATGTTTCTTCTCTCGAACCAGATCGATATCTCTTTTTTTATGTATATATACTGAAGATTGTCATTTGAATGTCACTCGAAAGTTAAACTGCGTACAGTAGAGCTTTGTGCGCGACGGTATATAGAGAATCTCGCAGTCCATCGACGATCGGCCGGCCTCTCGAGCTTATCTCTATACGGCTCGCCGATAAGGAGACAAGAGTGAGAGAACTCGCTTGGCGGCATTGCCATCCCCCACATAGTGTCAATGGTCAAAGACGATATCGAGAGCACCTGACTGCGCTGCGCTGCGCTCTGCGACGAGCGCGTCACACGCCAATTGATTACTCGTTAACTTCGAGCCTCCCGTTCACGTTTGAGCTTTCAATTTCTCTTTGTTTCTATCTTCCTTTTTTTTTGTATTGTACGTTTCGTTTATTGGCACTATCATGGAAATAAAATTAAAAAAGAAATATTTGGAAATACAAAGAGGTGAAAGCTTTGAAAAAAAAATTCAATCCAAAAATAAGTTACTCTCCTCAAATCCGCGGCAATGGAGAGCGCGCCGTTTAAATCCCGCAATTCACACTTCAAAAAAAGAGAGAGAGAGAGCCAGGCATTCATCGCAAGCGATTATCACGCCCGATCCTTCGCAACAACAACATCAACGACAAAAAAAAAAGAACAGAAAGAAAACAAGTGGCAATGAAAAAAAGCACTCTCTCCCTCTGTCTATCTCTCGCTATCTCGTTTTGTTAATGAAAAGCCGCGAAACATTGACATTTTGAATCGCGGGATAGCGCGCGACTTTGAATAGCCGCAAAAGGATGGTTTTGGGTTTGGATGTTGCACATATATATACACACACACACACACGGACACATGAGAACGCCAGTGAGAGCGAGCGCTCTGATAACATCTCTAATCACGGTGCAGAGCTTGGGATGCGCGCTCTCGCTCTCGCGCCCCGCTGCCGGCGGACCAATCAGCAGTAATCCCAGCAAACCAAACCTGCAAGCTAACGCAGCAACAGCAGCAGCAGCAGCTAGCTCACTCTCCTACTATTGCGATAGAGATAGCGAGAGCGAGTGAGAGAGAGAGAGAGAGAGCTGGGCGATTCCCCGTCTGCGGAATTACACGCTATTGACGTATATGCTGCTGCCGTTGGCTATACACTGCGCGCACCTCTCTGTGGTTTATGTCTAGGCGCGGCTGCTGTTGCTGCTGCTGCTGCTGCCGCTGGTCAATACCCCAGAGCTGCTCTCTCTCTCTCTCTCTCTCTATCTAATCCCAACTCACCCCCCGCATGTGTGTATGTATGTGTTGTGTGTGGGTGTTTGAGGTGCGCACTTATGAAATTGCATTTTCTCCAGCGAAGCTTCTCTCTCTACTCTGTTTACGACGCTCGATACACCCACACGGATATTTTTCTGTTTTTAACAAAATTGCGCGAGCGCCGGCCAAACGCAACCGAGAGTAGAGAGGGGTTGCTCGCTTGCCTTCGCGTTTTACGATTGCAAAGAAGGAGGAGGGAGAGAAAATTCTTGGGTGCGTCTCGGGCTGTACACTCACCCGCAATACACAGCAGAATGCAAGACAGAGAGGAGAGAGAGAGCCAACATTCCAAGTAAACGCCACGATCTTTGCGCGGTTAACCTGCATGTAAATTGAATTAGACGGGCCCGAGCGATGGGATGAATTTGAGTGCGTGCGCGGGAGAAGCTCCTCTATGCTTTGCTTTTTCGAAGCGTTGCTTCATAAATTTTACGGTTTTGCAGCTCGAGATAATAATCGATCTTTTTTTTTACGTTGATTATGTTAAATTTATTTGAAAATCTGTGAAAGTTTCGATTCCGAAGAAAATCCGACGTGCCTATCGAATTTTTCCGAGAACCATCTAGCTTTTCTATGATAATTTGAATATCTTAGATACGGTATATATACCTGAGCCAACTTACACAATAATACATTACCAAGATAAACTCCATAATCTTTTCCTTGGAAATGTGTAGCATACATACACACACACATGAATGCAACTAAGGAGTAAAACTGAGTAGAGAAGAAAAAGCGAGGATAAAACAGTACGAGAAAATATAGGAAAGCCATAAGCGATAAGCTGTTAATTGAAAGTCGAGACGCGCGGCGGCGGCGCCGCCTATAGTCCGGCAAGAGGGCGAAGTTTATTGCGGTGAGTAGTCGTAAATAAATATGAGAAAAGAGATAACTCATCAACGACGTTGAAAAAAGGTCTATTTTCGAGCTTGCACAAGAGTTTAGCGTGTAAAGTGATCGCGTCTATACTAGCTTTTTTTTTACACAATCGTGGAAAAAGAAGCGCGAGGGTCAATATTGCTTGAGTAACTGCGGCGCCAGCACGAAGTACGGGTGGGTGTATGTTTTTTTTTTACGGGTGAATGCACGTTGATATAGGTTCAGTACCAGAGAGAAGATGTAAATTGTAATTGCGTATAGATTATGAATGAGAAAGATTAATTAGCGATCGCAGTCGTCAATGCATCAACCGTTGATACAGTAGCCAGTAAGTTATTATGAAACTTTGAATTTATCAATTTTTCAAGTTATTTTGGATTAGTAGTTTTGCATAAAAATCAAACCATCAATTGCAACAACTTTTAGCATTGCGCCGTAGTACCCATTTATACAATATGCACAAAAATATATTAACAGAATAATCATTGCCCACCCTATATGTATAACTAATATCTGCAACTATTCTTCACGAACATCAAAGTTCTCGAACGTCATCTATCCGCGTGCATGCATATTAACAAATGACAATGATTCAAGTTTCTATTTCCACATCACTTTGTGAGCGCATGGCACGTCTTTATCGCGTCGGGAGCCGCGCGGGCAATCTCCCCTAATTTATGCGGCCCGCCGAAAATAAAAATCCTCTCTTTCTCTCTCTGGGCGTGACAAATTTTTCATACGCGCGTGTCCTCTTCTATATTTACGGTTAAAACGCGGCGACGTCGCGTGCCACTAATGAGCGGAGTCTCCTCGCGCTGCCTTATGACGGATGGCAATCGCGATGAAGCCACAGCGGCAGCCTCGTTCCGTTTTCGTCCGTCGCGCTGCACTCAGAGAGATAGATCACGTCTCGCCCGTATACGTCATGAAAAGCTTCTTCTTATGTCTGGCCAGCAGCAGCAGCAGCAGCAGCAGCACGACGAGTGCGCAGTGCATCTTCGCGCGCAGCCGGCCAGCCTCCTCGCTCCGATTAATGCTTTACGCTCACGTGCCGCGGCAATTATGACGGCTCGTCGCGTGATTATTTTGCCTGATTTATAGGCCTGCAAACTGCACCTGATTACCGCTCTGTCTCGCCATTTGTCATTTATCATTCGTTGGTGTTTTTCTTTCTTTCTTTCCCATTGTGCGTAGTCGTGTAACTTCGTCGACGCTTCTTTGGTTTGGCGAGATTCCATCGTTAATTTAACACTCGTGTTTTTCGTATTTCGCAAACAGCTACTCGAAATTAAGTTGCATGTTGGATATTAGTAGCTTTCATGGCCGATAGGTGGTCTGAGGGTACTATAATTATGTATATTAATTTATCATTATAATCACATTTCTCGTACGAAAATAGAAAATTTTATGATATGACCCAATTTTTTTCAAAGTTTCAGGTTCAGATGTAAGTAGTGTCCCTTTAGTTGT
Organism: Galeopsomyia nigrocyanea; assembly: GCA_035047105.1. Taxonomy (NCBI): domain Eukaryota; kingdom Metazoa; phylum Arthropoda; class Insecta; order Hymenoptera; family Eulophidae; genus Galeopsomyia; species Galeopsomyia nigrocyanea. The sequence continues at coordinate 5,423 of JAWWMK010016339.1, read as the reverse complement.
TGGAACCAAATCGATGTCTTCAACACACTCTGAAATTTTCGTCTGCTCGGCAACTAAAACAAATATATACCAATAATTTTCATAGAATAAATTATAAAACATATGACCTTACTTAATTTTCTTTGCCTTACAATATATTATGGAATGTCATTTCAACTAAATCAAGCTTTTGTAAAAGTGCACAATTTCTAAGCACTGAAACAATTCAATTATTACATTAACCATTGCCTGTAAATAGTTCGAAACAAAATAAAGAACAAAATATAAGAAAAAAAACCTCTAGTGTGTAAACCGTGATGCTTTCAAAAACAACAACAAAAAAAGAGACGGCTAGAAGTGAGGGCGAAGACAAAAGCCAAAAGAAAGGAATAGGGAAGAGAGAGAGGCAGAGAGCGCGAGAGAGGGCGAAAGACTAATGAGCGCGAGCAATAATCGGCTTGCCAGTGCAGAGGAGAGGCAACGCGAACTCTTCTCTCTTTTTTTTTTTACTTTCCTCCGCTAATATATATCGCGGCTGGCCTATCCTCCTACTCCCCTCTACCCCCTTTTCCCTCACCGAGGTAAAACAAAAGCCATGGACAAACAGTGTGTGAGAGAGAGAGCACAAGCGATGTGTCTATCTGAGACGGGTTGAGGCGGTTGCAGCAGCAGCAACGTAGGAAGCTAGGCGGGTAAAAAGCGAGGAAGGGATAGGATATATATGGGCAAGCTTTTAGTTTCGTTAATGGCTATCTCGCTGAGCGATAAGTGCCGAGATCTGTCTGCCTGCCTGCCTGCCCCAAGCCCTCGCTTGCTTTACACCTCTCTCTCTCTCTCTCTCTCGCCTATACATACGTACTTTTCTCGCTCTTACCTGCGATCGCTATACGTTTGCCAAGCGAGATCTGTCGCACGCGCGCGCGGCTTTACTCCATCCCCCGCATTGCTGACTAATCACGTGGCAACGATTTTTCTTTCGCTGTTGTAAGAACACATTATACCAAAACACAGCGAAAGCGACACATAATCATGAAGCTTTTGACAGCTTTAACCCCTCTGCAAATCGAGAATCTCGCGCGCGCTTCAGAACAATTCGAAATCGATCAGTTAAAGCAGCTGCTATGGCGAGCGCGGGCTATAGCTAATCGGGTCTGTCAATCATCTTGCCGAGAGAGAGAGAGAGATAGAGAGAGAATAAAGCCGCCAGACAACGAAGCTCTATTAGCCGCCTCAGCGAGTAACTATACACACACACACATACACACGAGAGAAGTCCATCCTTGATTGACGTCTGCTCGCCATGAACGCCGATAACACAACGATCGGCTGTCAATTCGCGCGTCCGAAAATTTTCTGTGATCTATATATATCATCGGAGCTTTATTATGAAAGTTTACGCGGGAAAAAAAGCTCGACGGATTCTATTTTTTTTTATCACTTCGTTTTTCTTTCCTCCAGCGACAGAAGCTCGAGAAAGTTGGTTTAGGAGTGAGCGAGAGAGGAGAGTGGAAAAAAAAATGTAAATTAATGAGAGAGAGGGAGAGTCTTTTCTCCTTTGTAGGAAAAGTGGTGGTTGTCCCCCTACATAAACAAGTTCCTTTCAGCGCTCGCAAGTGGATCTTACTCTCCCGGGCGCGAAGCTTTACAATTGCTGCCTCGGCGCGCGCGATGTCCGGCATAAAGGCAAAGATGAAGTTTAAGCGTACAGTAGTAGTACGTATAGACGACGACGGACGTAGCGAGCTACTGCAATAAAGCCCAGTGCTGCTACTGCTGCTGCTGCTGCTGTTTGTTTAGGCTCTTCAGTCTGCACCTCTATTCCGTTCTCTCTATCTCTCACCCGACAGAGCTCCTCCTTTTTCTCGCCGCCGCCGCCTTGTCTGACGCGCGCGCGCGCTTACCTTTTTCTCCAAGCTGATTCTATCGATTGCTTACCTTCTGACCAATAACTTTTTGATTGGCTTTTCCTCTCGCTCACTTTCTCGGAGCTTTTTTTCATTTGATCCTAACCCCCCTATCCACGAGTTTACCAAGTTTCATGGGCGAGTTGTAATTAAAAGCAAACAATCCTGATGAGCGATGTTACTCGCGCTTTTTTTTTTACTTCGAGTAGCCTTTATATAGTTTTTTTTTCTCCTTTCGATCGACAAACTACCGAGTCATACGGAATTATAATGTTGAAATGTTGTATTTTAATGGTTATTTCAATTTGAAATCGTTTTGCGTACACCATACTACATGTATATGCTACAAGGCAGAACATAATGAGAAGTCGATTATTAAACTTGATGGGGCGCTGCGGCATAAAAGTGAAATACCTCATTAAAGTGGCGAACGTGAGAAGGCGTATAAATGCAATTAAAAAGGCAAAAATCGGACGTGAAGAAAGTCTTGTTTTCATCTTACTTTATGTATCGCTCGCCAAGTCTCGTCCAATAACAATAAGTCACGCCGCATTTGGCATTCGGACGAGCCGTTAATTTTTATATTTCCTCGCTCTCGTCGTTCATCGGCGCAGACAACATCCTTTACCTTAGCGCCCGTGTTCTCGTCTCTCTCTTCTGTCTTCTCTTCTTTCTCTCCGAGCGCGCGTGTGCTAGGATTTAATTTAGTATTAACACCTATAAAAGCCAAACCCTCCAGGGGTTCTCACTTTAAACGCCGCGGCCTGTCGTCCTGAATGCAAATCGCACTTTTTAAGTCCAACCTAATAAGCCGCATTAACATAATTTATGACATCGTCTCTTTCTCTCTCATTGATGAGCCTGAATTATAAGAATTTTTTGTTCGTTTTGACGTCATGATCTCGAAATATATGTGGATCAATTGAGGATCTAAATTATATATTTTTTTAACGATTTACGTATCGTTTTGGAGTTATTTACATTATTAAATTCATTTTTATCCACACATCCACCCGCAATTGACGAGGCAGTATGTGGATATACAGTTTCATAGTTCTTTAACACCATTGCTCTTTAATTCATATCTTTAACAAATAATTCGAAGTTAACTTTGTCAATAAGTTAACCACATAGAACGCCTCCTATTATCAGCTATTGAAATTACAACTTTATTTTTCAAGATATTAATAATTTTTTATGAGTATTTCGATAAATAAATGTTTTTTTTTTCCATTTTCATAATATTTACATACACATAACATTTTCCATGAAATGATCAAAGTTAAAATGAAAGAAGAAGTAAGAAAAGATGGTTTTTATCCGTATGCCGAATCAGCCGCACGTCGGCACCTAATGAGCGTCACTGAAGCGGAGAGAGCTGCGTGGTATATCGTGCCGTCGATATTATCTCGCATTCTCACACTGGACCAAAACCCGCACACAAACACACACGAAAAGCTCTCTCGAAGGAATTATTATATAGCTTAAACACGGAGGGAGAGAAAGAGAGAGAGAGAGAGAGAAAGAGCTTGTTAATGACGGTGGTCCTACTAAATCGTCAGCCATTTGTTGGCGGAAGGAACAGCGCTCGCGCGCGCGCGCGAGTTTTGGTCGCGCACATCTCTCATAAATCGCTCTCGCTCTCTCTCCCTCTCTCTGACAAATGGCAATGCTGCTGCTGCTGCTACAGCTCGGCTTGTTCTTCTTCTTCTTCTTGTTCTTCTCTCACGGCGTAAAATATGAGTCGACTGGCGGCCTTCATCCTTCATTAAAATAGGCCGCCACCGAACGACCGAGAATGCCACGCGCGCAATCACGTACATACGTGTACGCATCCACCTCGCGAGCAAACGAGCGGGGGGTAATTCGCTACTTGGGCGGCGACGGTAGTATTATTATTGCATTGCAGGACAACGAGCAGTTATGGATGCAAAAACTTTCGAGCTTGATGGATTGACGCCAGTCCTCATTTCGCCGGAGTACATTGTCGTTTGCTAATTGTCCAGAATGCGCTTTACTTGACGACGGTATCCACGACTCTTTTTTTTTTTTCCTTCTCATCCTCGATTCTCGTTCTCCATCTTCTTCTTATTCTTCTTCTTCTTACTTTGTCGTTGCTTTTTGGGGGGGATGCGATGAATTTTTCAGCGCGGTCAACTGATATTTTTCATCGCGCTTATATATATATATTCCTCGAGTCGTGTTTTCGAAACGACGATGATTTGTCATTTTCCACATTCCCTCGGCAACGTGTATGCGTACGATAGATAGGAGTATCGGTTTTCAGGAATGAAGCGCGTGCGTCCGACAAATGCGAGAACCAACACCGTCAAAACTAGAATAATATAAAAAGAAAAGAGTTGGAAAAAAAAGTCAAGTGTTATCCGACAACTATTGATTTAACGAAGCATGTGTGTGTTGGTGTTGATGTTGTCAGTTCCTCTTGTACGTTGTATATAGCGTAAGAAATCGTCGGCGGCAGTATAGCGACACTATGAGTGCTGTTTTCTCTGTCGATATTTGGCGAGAGAACAGGCGCCTAGGTAAATAAGCCTTCGGAATTGTCGCCGCGTAGCAGAAATGGAAAGCGACGACGACGAGCGAGAGAGAGAGTTGACCACTCGCTTCTTAAATAAATATCGCCAACGTGGACACGCGTCGAACAAACACGAAGCACCTTCCTTAGAGAGTCTTCCGGCAGGACAACTCTCGTGATGGGGATGTGTTGGATGTACGACATGAATTTTCCTTGTGGCTCGGTTGATTTTTTTTTGCTTGGAAGGGGTGAGACAGAGAAGAAAAAAAAAGGATGGTTGAGAGATTACCGGAAAGGATTAGCTTTCGTGTTTACTCTGAATCAATTGGTGTCCGCCTCCCCGGATAGCGAATTTCCCGTTTTGTGGTCTTTACTGATGGCTTTGCTTTTTGAAATGGGACCTCGAGTGGCTATCTGCCTTGAGTGTGTTGGTCGATTCCGGGTTTACACGTTGTTTCGTTGGATATGTACTTACCGGTGAGAACGAAAATATTTTTATGTCGCATTTTAACGACTAATAAACATTTTTGCATCATTCGATGTATTCGCGTGAATTATAACCGAAATGAATATAGTAATGGCAAATATTACCGAAGTAAATTTGTATATACTTTCGACGTTTAAATGCCCGAATACGCGAATTTATTAGACACTAAATTAAGAGGTAATAAAATGAAAATGCGTAATTAATGGAAAAGAAATATAAATGAGAAATCATGAATCCGCTATTTATACATAGGAAAAGCACCCTCTCACTCGTCTCCCCTAAATTGAAAATTAAACGCGAGAAAAAAAAAAGAAAGCCCCAATAAAAAATCATGTACGGAAAGCATTTTTCTCAATTACAGAAAACCCCCCACGTGTACGCTCCCTGTGTAAATCACTAAAAGAGGCTGAAAAAAAAGCACGGGGTGGTGATTTGTCACTTTTCCAGAGAGAGAGAGAGAGAGAGAGAGAGAGAGAGAGAGAGAGAGAGAGAGAGAGAGAGAGAGAGAGAGAGAGAG
>JAWWMK010016328.1:0-20524 GCA_035047105.1 Galeopsomyia nigrocyanea | reverse complement strand
CTTAACCCCGAACCCTGTAACCTGCGAAGCTATAACCCCAAGCCCTGTAGCCTACGAGGCTGCAACCCTAAACCCTTCAGCCTGCGAGGCTACAACCCTAAACCCTTAAAACCTAATTTCCTGAAGCCCCGAACCCTCTAACCTGCTAGGGTATAAACCCGAACCCGTAAACCCCAATTTCTTTAACCCGAACCCTGTAACCTGCGACGCTATAACCCCAAACACTTAAACCCTCATTTCCTTAACCCCGAACCCTGTAACCTGCGAAGCTATAACCCCAAGCCCTGTAGCCACGAGGCTGCAACCCTAAATCCTTAAACCCCAATTTCCTTAACCCCCGAACCGTGTAACCTGCTAGGCTATAAACCTGAACCCGTAAACCCTAATTTCCTTAATTCCCGAACCCTGTAACCTGCGAGGCTATAACCCCAAGCCCTGTAGCCTACGAGGTTGCAACCCCAAACCCTTAAACCTCAATTTCCTTAACCCCCGAACCCTGTAACCTGCTAGGCTATAACCCCGAACGCGTAAACCCCAATTTCCTTAACCGTCGAATCCTGTAACCTGCGAGGCTATAACCCCAAACCCTTTAGCCTTCGAGGCTACAACCCTAAACCATTAAACTCCAATTTCCTTAACCCCCGAACCATGTAACCTGATAGGCTATAATCCCAACCCCTGTAGCCTGTGAGGCTACAACCCTAAACCCTTAATCCCTAATTTCCTGAACCCCCGAACCCTCTAACCTGCTAGGCTATAACCCCAAACCCGTAAACCCCAATTTCCTTAACCCCCGAACCCTGTAACCTGCGAGGCTATAACCCCAAACCCTGTAGCCTGCGAGGCTACAACCCTAAACCCTTAAACCCCAATTTCCTTAACCCCCGAAACCTGTAACCTGCGAGGCAACAACCCTAAGCCCGTAAACCCTAATTTCCGTAACCCCAGAGCTCTGTAACCTGCTAGGCTATAACCCCGAACCTGTAAACCCCAATTTCCTTAACCCCCGAACCCTGTAACCTGCGAGGCTATAACCCCAAACCCTGTAGCCTGCGAAGCTACAACCCTAAACCGTTAAACCCTAATTTCCTGAACCCCCGAACCCTCTAACCTGCTAGTCTATAACCCCGAACCCTTAAACCCCAATTTCCTTAACCCCCGAACCCTGTAACCTGCGAGGCTATAACCCCAAACCCTGTAGCCTTCGAGGCTACAACCCCAAGTCCTTTAGCCTACGAGGCTGCAACCCCAAACCCTTAAACCCTAATTTCCTTAACCGCCGAACCCTGTAACCTGCGAGGCTATAACCCCAAACCCTGTAGCCTGCGAGGCTACAACCCTAAACTCTTAAACCCCAATTTCCTTAACCCCCGAACCCTGTAACCCGCTAGGCTATAACCCCGAACTCGTAAACCCTAATTTCCTTAACCCCCGAACTCTGTAACCTGCGAGGCTATAACTCGAAATCCCTGTAGCCTGCGATGCTACAACCCTAAACCCTTAAACTCCAATTTCCTTAACACCCGAACCCTGTATCCTGCGAAGCTATAACCCCAAACCGTATAGCCTGCGACCGGGTAGCCCCCAACAGGGTTTTGGTTTATAGCCTCGCAGGTTACTGGGTTTGGGGGTTAAGGAAATTGGGGTTTACGGGTTTGGGGTTATAGCCTAGCAGGTTACAGGGTTCGGCGGTTAAGGAAATTGGGGTTTACGGGTTTAGGGTTGTAGCTACGCAGGCTACAGGGTTTGGGGTTATACCCTCGCAGGTTACAGGGTTCGGGGGTTAAGGAAATTGGGGTTTAAGGGTTTAGGGTTGTAGCCTAGCAGGCTACAGGGTTTGCGGTTATAGCCTCGCAGGTTACAGGGTTCGGGGGTTAAGGAAATCGGGGTTTACGGGTTCGGGATTATAGCCTAGCAGGTTAGAGGGTTCGGGGGTTCAGGAAATTAGTTTTCAAGGGTTTAGGGTTGTAGCCACGCAGGCTACAGGGTTTGGGGTTATAGCCTTGCAGGTTACAGGGTTCGAGGGTTAAGGAAATTAGGGTTTACGGGTTCGGGGTTATAGCCGAGCAGGTTACAGGTTTCGCGGGTTAAGAAAATTGGGGTTTAAGGTTTTAGGGTTGTAGCCTGGCAGGCTACAGGTTTTGGGGTTATAGCCTAGCAGGTTACAGGGTCCGGGTGTTAAGGAAATTGGGGTTTAAGGGTTTAGGGTTGTAGCTTCGCAGGCTACAGGGTTTGGGATTATAGCCTAGCAGGTTAGAGGGTTCGAGGGTTCACTAAATTAGGGTTTAAGGGTTTAGGGTTGTAGCCACGCAGGCTACAGGGTTTAGGGTTATAGCCTTGCAGGTTACAGGGTTCGAGGGTCAAGGAAATTAGGGTTTCCGGATTCGGGGTTATAGCCTAGCAGGTTACAGGGTTTGGGGGTTAAGGAAATTGGGGTTTAAGGGTTTAGGGTTGTAGCCTGGTAGGCTACAGGCTTTGGGGTTATAGCCTAGCAGGTTACAGGGTCCGGGTGTTAAGGAAATTGGGGTTTAAGGGTTTAGGGTTGTAGTCTCGCAGGTTGCAGGGTTTAGGGTCGCGTTAGTTTCAAAATCTGACTTCGTATTCGTGATTAGCGACCCCAAAAACACATGTATACATTTTTTCTTATGAATGCGTTCACTTATAAAATTTGAATTTTCAAAATCTGACCTTATATTCGTAATCAGCAACCCCGAAAACCCATGTACACATTTTTTCGGTCGAATGCGTTCACTTATAAAATTTTATGTCCTCCATATTGGATCCGCCATTTTGAATTTTCAAAATCTGACCTCATATTCTTAATCAGCAACCTCAAAAACCCATATATAGATTTTTCCGATCGAATACGATCACTTATAAATTGGGCTGATAGCCTCACATATGCTATATAGGCTGTTTTAACATTGTTACGAAACTGCGAAAATACTTAACTTCTATCAATGATATCTCGATGAAAAAAAAGCCATCTTGTATCTGAAAAATGGATTTCAAAGGGCAAGAGTGCTCCTTTGTGATGCTTTTTCGCGTTTTTGAAAAAAAATTTATTCAAGATGCTATGTAACCTCAAATAAACCAAAAAACGGTGTTTTTTGCACTTTTAGGTTAGGATATCTCGGAAACGTAGGATGATGGAGCAATTCTGGGGCCAGATTCAGATTCAGCGCATCAAATTCCTTCGGGTACAGTATGTCTGGTCTCTGGGTCTGAAAATTGTCGGCCTGTGTAGTTAAAACAAGAAAAAAATCTTGTAAAGGTTCATCAATGTTGAAAACAGACGAAAAAAAATTTTGCTACCATCGGGAATCAAACCCGGGTCGCATGAGTGAAAGGCAGTGCCTTCACCATTACGCTAACAATATGTAATACTTGTATGACGTAGCGCTTGGGACGCGTCTAATTGCCGACTATTAACCCAATGCGTATTTTATTATCGGTTGTTTATTATGATCGATAAATATGATATATAACGCACGTCGTCTAGGTGTAAGTGTATGTAAGTCGTGCTACTAGGGCATTTGATCTGATAATAATTCATTCCCTCTCTTGTTGGGTAATGTATGCAGGCGTTCTCTTTGTATGTTTTTGCCTGAAAATGAATTAGCAATCATCATCCCCATATTCTGAGGGTGATGTGAGTATTTCGTAAGCTGTATGCGGTTCGATGCAATTATTTATTGCAGGGTATTATAACAATTCTTAGTGCAATGATATCGGATCCAGTTTTAGGTCAAGTAATTTGATAAGCGATCAAGAGAGACAATTACCTTTACTTGAACTTGGAATATTAGTTTCATGCCGAAATCTCTCATTGGATTCAGAACATTGATTATGTTGTTCGTAATTTGCGAAACATGTTGTCAAAGGATATTAAAGTGATGACTGTTGTTGGTTTTCATTATCCATTTGCATCAATGACTGTTCCAAATTTCCTGTCATAGGGCCACTTGGTAGATTTTCTTCTTCCTAATTAAGAGTGCTATCAAAATCACTATCTGGCAACAAAACGTTTTTGGAATTAATCAAATCCCCCCGATCTTGAGGTTCGCATTCAGATCGTACGGAAACATCACGATCCTTCCAATCTCCTAGGAGATTATAACAATCTCTGTTAGTTTGGTATCGAGTATTAACGTCTATTTCGCGCGTAATAGTTAAATCTAATACATCGATTGGCCGATCTGACAATATTAATTCATAGGTAGCGGCTTCAGGTATTTTTAAAATAATTATCCATCTATCTATTTCTTAAATATAAATTTGATCGTGTATAGTCCCTCTGACCTCAATCGGTTCGGCTAAAACCGAATCAACTTCCTTTTCAGGTTTCCAGATATTTATCTGCGGTTCTTTGCGACCCCCTTGTGATTGTATTTCCAAGTCTACAATGTAGTGTGCTTTTTCACCGATATGCAACAAGTTTAAAGTCTGTTGTAGGGTCGATAATAAATTATTCTGTGCCGCTTCTTCATTCGATCTACCTTGAGGTGAATGATACTGTAAAATTTCTACACCTTCTGGAACGACTGTGGCTATTCGATCTTGATTCTCTTGGCTGTATTCAACACTTGATCCTTTTGTATAAGCGGAGTGGGTGATCTGATAGGAAAATTTTCTGCTCTTGGCTGTGAGATATAAAGATTGCCTTTTTCCGTGTGTTGTACTAATTTTTATGCCAACAATCGCTCTTTTTTTTTCTTCACATTTTGTGCTGTTGGGGGAATTCCTTCCAGCGGTTGCTTATTTTTTATAATAAGGTTGTCAAAAATTGGAGGTTGCTCGATGATCCTACCAGACTAGTGCTACTGCTTTCGGCTTCCACAGGGGTATTACCAAAATGTGCTTTTTGTCGTGAGAGCATTCGCTACTGTAATACTGGATGAGGTTTGACAAGAAATCTTTCTTTGCCTACTAATGGAGTGCTTGCCGCTTGGATTTCGAAGATCATATTTCCTATATTCCGCTTGTAAGCCAAAGGCTTATCCGTTTTTGCTTGACACAATGTAGGATCACTGCTCATTTCGACGACTGAAATTTTTCTGCATAATGGATAATTTTCCCCAGTTTTTGTACCAGTTACGTATTTCACTTTTCGGTAAAACCACGGAATCGATTCTTAGGCCCTTCACACGATCTGGTGAGTTTATGTCGGTAGGTGGCGCTAGGTGAAGGTAAGATGTACAGTGGGTCGAGGGACAGTGTGGCGGACAAGCGTGCCCCGCGCTGGTTGGCTTCGCCATTTTCAGGAATAAGATCCAGCGAATTTCGAATTATGCTAAGTATATAGTGATTTATAGAAAAATACAATGTGAGTTAATTACTTAAATAAATAAATATTCACAAACATATCTTAACAATGATATCGAAGGCATTGCACGATGCTTGTCATTTAAAATGAGATTCCTGCATGACTATGACTCTACATATGTAGGTCTTCATTCTCTGGTGTTGGGGGGAACTCACATTCCGAGGAAGAATAAGCAAGTTCTTATAACTTTTATTTAATTCTATATATATTGCTGAGCACAGTGCTGCTTTTTCTAGAAATGAAAATGAATTTTGCAACACGCAAATGTATTAAATGGACCAGCTCTCAATTTTGAATTTCGCGATTCTCTATTCCTGAAAACGGCGTCCGCCACACTGCCCTCGACCCACTGTAGTAAGATGTTGCATCCGTACGTAGGAGGTAGGCCAAATAGTGATCTAGAGAGGAAAATGACTGCGCCAGTTGTAGATTAAAAAGAAATAGTCTTTATTGAACGGAGGTATATAAAGGAGACCTGTCTAAGTGGTGGTGCAGGTGCTAGCGCAGGTTGGCTGCTCTAGGCGGCCGGTTTGGTAGCGATGTTCTGCGACGGTGTTTCGCTTCGAGGCGGATCTGCTTGGCCTGTTGCAGGCGGGCTTCGGGCGCTCGGAAGAGGGTGGACTATCAGTGACCGGGTGATGTGGGAATCGTTAGTGGAGGGCTGTGCGGCAGCGGTAGCTAGCCGCTGTAGAAACACAGGTGCAGAAATACGTGCGTACAGGTGTGCAAATCTTTGAAGAAAAATGAGCGCGGTTTGTACTTCTGAGCAACTGAAATGGGCCTTACTTTGCGCATATGCTCGCGGAATTCCTCGAGGAATATCTGCGGATCGGGGGTGCATTCTCCTTCGAGGAAGAATTCGCTGGGAATACGTAGTACTGTACCGTATACATCTTCCGTGGGGGAGACACCCGTTTCCACGTGAACGTGGATACGCAGTCCGAGGAGGACGGTCGAGAGTGTACTAACCCAATTCTCGTCGTTATGGCACATAATAGTCGCTTTCACGGTACGCTGCCAGCGCTCTATCATGCCGTTCGCTTTTGGATGCCAAGCCTTCGTACGGATACGTTGGCAGCCGATTAGCGAGAGGAGTGCCTGATTGAGCTGCGCCTCGAACTCGGAATCTTGATCGGTCGTGATACGTTCCGAGGCTCCGAATCTGGGCACCCAGTGGTCGTAAAAAGCTCGGTCGATCGTTTGCGCTGATTCGTCCCGGATTGGTACCGCTTCTGTCCAACGCGAGAATCGGTCGATCATCGTAAGATAGTAAGTGAAGCCTTCCGATGGTTTGAGTGGGCCAACGAGGTCCATGTGAACGTGTTGGAAACGGTCGTCTCGAGCAACGAACGGTGACGGGTTATTTTTGACGTGCCGAGAGACTTTCGATGCCTGGCAGTCTAGGCATGTTTTGCACCAAAGCTTTATGTCTTTATGCATCCCAGGCCAAACGTAGCGTTGTCTGATTACCTGGTCAGTGACTTTCGGGCCGCCATGAGTAAGCGAATGAAATTGATCGAACACGCGCCTACGCAGGGGCTTAGGGATGTAAGGTCGAAGAACGGTGCTGGTCTGATCGACACAGACGCGGTTGTGATCTTGGCGTCACTCGAGGAAAACGAGTTTCAGGGAATGTTTATCGGCGTTCTGGCGAAGATCTGTGAGTTCGAAATCTTCGGTCTGAGTTTTCGCTAATTAGAGCATGTCCAACTCGAAGGGAAGACGGACTGAGCTGACTCGAGAAAGACAGTCGGCCACGACATTTTTGGAGTCCGCTAGGTGCTCGATTTTGGTTGTGAATTGCGAGGTATAGCCGAGTTGACGTCTGCGGCGTAGCGATGCTTTGTCGGCGCGTTGTGCGAAAGCGAAAACAAGCGCCTTGTAATCGGTCGCAATCTTGAATTCTCTTCCCTCGAGGAAGTTCCTGAAGTATTTAACTGCTTCGTACATCGCCGTTAACTCACAATCGTACGTGTCGAAGTTGAGTTGGGCTTTGGAGAACTTACACGAGAAAAACGCTAAGGGATTCCACGAACCATCGAGGTTTTGCTCGAGGGCCACGCCCATGGCTATGTCCGACGCATCTGTAACGTTTCCGCGTCGGCTGAGGCATGACTCAGTAGTACGGCGTTGGCGAGGTAAGATTTGCTCTGCTTCTGGGATCCAAATGACGGGCCTTTGGTCATTTTTTGCGCGCATTGTGGGTATATGCGTATAAGGGCGCTTGCTCGGAAGCTGCGTGTGGGAGGTTACGACGGTAGAAATTGATGAGACTCAGGAATGAGCGAAGTGCAGCTATAGTTTGAGGTTTTGGAAAGTCGGTTATCGCAGGAACTATTTCGCTTGTAGGCTTCGAACCTTCGCTGTTGATAAGGTGTGAAAAAAATACCAATTCTTCGCTCTTGCCAAATTCGCACTTAGCAAGGCTGAGTTTCAGACCCGAGCTTAAATCGCTCCAGTACGATACGTTAGTGTTTCTCATGTTCGTCGGCGTTGACGGAGGCGACCAAGATGTCATCGATGTACGGAAAAACAAAGTCCAAACTCTGGAGTATCTGCCTCATGTATCGTTGGAACGATTGGGAGGCATTACGAAGGCCGAAAGGCATGAAAATGAATTCAAACAAACTGAAAGGCGTGGTCACTGCCGTTTTTATTACGTCAGTGGAAGCTACGGGGATTAGATAATACGCGCGATGAAGGCCAAGCTTGGAAAATATGGTTTTACCACGAAGATTCAACGAATAGTCGTGGAGATGAGGTATAGGGAATTTGTCGGGTTGGGTAATGGCGTTATGTCCGCGGTAGTCACCACAAATGCGCCATTTTTATCCTTTTTCCTTACCATATGAATGGGGTTGGCCCATGGGCTTGTAGACTGACGGCAGATGCCCTGTTTGACTAGTTCGTCAAACTTGGCCTGTGCTATCTTGTACTTTCCGGGGTCAAGGCTCCTGGCTCGTCCGGCGACTGGTGGGCCTGTAGTTTCGATGTGGTGAAATACGTCTCGTGGAATAATGTGCTTTCCTGGGTAGGAGCTAGAAACTTCTAGGTATTGGGCAACAATTTTAGAAAACCTACAGCTGTGGTCGAGAATCCTGACAGAGGCTATGTCGGAAGGTTTAAGGTAACCCGTAACCGGCATGTTTCTGCCTGGGTCGATTAACTTATAATGACGAATATCGACAAGGATATCGTAATGAATGAGCAGGTGTACTCCGATGATGGGAGTCGAGACTGCTGCAATGCAAAAGTCCCAAACGATGGGTCGTTGGAGTCGGAGGTCAAGCTTAAGTTTTTTTTTCGCCGTAGGTCTTGATGGGAGTGATGTTTGCTGCGAATAGCTGCAGTGCTGCAGGCTTTGCGTTGTGGTTCCTGGCCGGAATGAGAGAAAGCTCAGCGCCTGTGTCGACGAGAAATTGCAGGCCAGAAGCGCAATCATGGATGTGGAAGCGTTTGGAAGAACCGTCCTCGCTCGCGGCTTCCGCACGGGGCGGCGATTTTAGTTTTCCGGCTTCCATGAGCACGGTGGAATGCACTTGCGAGCATCCGCGCCATACTTTTTGCAGATACGGCAAGGTCTTGTTGCCTGTTCTGAACCGGAAGAGTGCTGGCCGTTTGTGTTTCCAGTGTCTGATCGCCGGGACTGAGCGGTTGACGGTGGCTTGAAGTTTCACGAGTTGGGCCGTTAATTCGGCGATTTTGTCCTCAAGGTTACTGGTGAGCGGCGGAGTTTTCAGGCTGTTAACGGCTTCGATACAGCCGGAGTCGGATGCGCAACGTTATCTTGGCCTGCAGGAACCACGTAACTGGGTCCTCGCATGAAAAGGCGCCGATTTCCGGTTGGAGGTAACTCGCGTAAACCGTCGCATGGCCCGTGTTGGGGGGTGCCTGTGCTTGCGGTTGAGCGGAGCGCAACGCTTCGATATTTCTTTGAGCTTCGTTCAGCTGTGCCTGAAGGGCTTGAAGTTCTGCCGCGTTGTCACTCATGTTGAAAAGGAGAGAGAAAACGGTAATGCTAGGATAGCCCGAGGACTGGTCAGTGGGCTCCCGACCTAATGAGCGCCGATACATGTGAGTCGCTCACAAGCTGCCTTTACTGCGCTCACAGACGCCTCACGATATTGAAAAAAACTAATTGTTTGTCCAGCACACACTGCCGCGGTCGCGAACTAATCTCTCCTTTTGTGAAAAAAGAAAAAAAAAACGATTTTTCGATTTCACTCATTCGAATAAAAATCGAAAAACATAAAAGAAGTGTGGTCGCAGTGAAAAGAAAAAAGTATAGTTCGAAAAAATGAGACACGAATTCTCGGTGTAGGCTCAACCGTCGATTGTTTCCTGGTATCGTCTGTTACCGCGAGAATGTAAACACGTCCGCGCTTGTTGATTCACGCGCTGTATCTGCGTACCTGTAACTCGATACTGGCGCTGGATGCACGCTTAAATTCCAATTTTTTCTAACTTTTTCCGTTGTCCTCATAGATGACATCCGATGATCACCGTTGCTGCAGATGATGAATGACAAGGATGTTCGATGCGGTTGCGACTGCGGTTGCAAGAGAAAATTGCACGTCGATGACGTCACGTCGTCCGGCTCTTCTTTCTTCTCTCGACTTCAAGCCGGAATACCCACTTCCGAAAGTGGCTTCGCGTCGGCCTTCCACTGCTCCACAATCGGGCTATCTTTTTGTTTTTGGCGGTCGCGACTTTGTACTTGCCGGTCATCGGAAAAAAGCGAGCACGAGCCTGTTCGAGAACGCCTCGCTCAGAGTGAATATACGATTCTCCCGCTCCTTGATTCTCGAGAGAATTTTTGCACTCGAGGATTACCTGCTTTTTGTTCAAAGTCGGGGTCACCAATGTTGCGTCCGTACGTAGGAGGTAGGCCAAATCGCGATCCAGAGAGGATAATGACTGCACCAGTTGTAGATTAAAAAGAAAGAGTCTTTATTGAACGGAGGTATATAAAGGAGGAACCTGTCTAGCAGGCAGGCAGAGAGGTACTGACTGCGGTTGCGGTAGTCGTCCGTGGCAATGGCGCGACGTTGGCAGTCGTGATCGACTGTGTAGTCAACAACAGACGCTTTATTGAAATGGAGCAACTGAGGCTCAGATGTTCAATCAATCCCTGCAAAGAGCCGATAAGCAGCGATAAGAAGCGATAAGGCTTGCTTACCGCTTCTTATCGCTGCTTACCAGCTCTGTTGTGTGAACGTGTTCTTATTGTGACAGCTTTTGTTATAATGAAGCAGCTTCAGGTTATTGATCTGTTCTTAGCTTGTCACAAAAAGCACACACTACTACGACCTCTTCCGTATTCTTATAAATGTTGTATCTTATTTATTATCATAATAATAAATCCATTAATACAACAGGCTCTTATCTCAACCTAGCGCCACCTACCGACCTAACCTCGCCAGATCGTGTAAAGGCCCTTAGGATTTATTTGCCTACGAGAAAGACTCTTTTCCTGTGTGTCGCTCTTGCTTGAGTCTAGACTTTCACTAAAGTATGTATTCGGCTTTTTGCGCTTGCGAAGATTTTCGGATTCGTTGAAAAGTCCATTCAGTACCTGATTATACTCATTCTCAGCTGCTTCTCGCATCCTCTTTTATGCTTGTGTTAAAACCAATACAAGAGTTAGTAGATCATACTCGTTGTAATTATCCTTCTTTTCTCGTGTTTCGGCTACCTCATAGAGTTCTGCTATAAATCTTTCCGGGTTGTCTTGTCCCACTATTATTATAGAGTTTCGAGACAACGCGTCCGCTGTAGGATTGACACATAAAGGCCGATATACGATCTTGAACATAGCTCCACGTATCTGAGCTTTCATCTATTAAATCTCAAA
The DNA here is from genome assembly GCA_035047105.1 of Galeopsomyia nigrocyanea. NCBI lineage: Eukaryota > Metazoa > Arthropoda > Insecta > Hymenoptera > Eulophidae > Galeopsomyia > Galeopsomyia nigrocyanea. The sequence continues at coordinate 9,344 of JAWWMK010016328.1, read as the reverse complement.
TCTGGTTTTTTGGTAGTATTAAAATGTTTGAGAGGTTCATGATCTGTTATGAGCGTAAATTCTATGCCATTCGAGAAGTGCCTAAACTGTTCTGTCGCAAAAACGACTGCACTTAATTCTTTGTCGTAGGTGCTGTAACGTAGTTCGGGACCACGGAGACAACGAGATACATATGCAACTGGACGGCCTGTCGGTCAAAACGTCGATAATAGTTTGCTAAGCCCAGGAATCGTTACTTTTTTGGGTTTGTAGGCACCGGACAATTTTGCCATGTCTCAATTTTCCTAGGATCTGGTCTAACGTTGCCATTACCGACGACGTGTCCTAGAACTTAAGCCTCACGCTGCAAAAACTTACATTTGTTTGATTCGATTATCAAGTTTGTGCTGTCAAGCCTTTTCATGAGCCTGCAAAATTCGATACCATGTTCTTTCAGTGTCGATATGGATACTATGACATCATCAAGGTTCATGTAAAGGTCAACGTCTTGTAATTCTGTAAGTACCAGATCCATTAATCGTTGAATTGTGCACGGGGCGTTGCGTAAGCCCATGCCCATACGATTGTACTCGTAGTGGTTATATGGTCCAGAGAAGGCCGTTTTTGCTGCTTCATCTGAGACCATGTATACTCGATAAAATACTTACCGTAAATCGACTGTTGTTATGTAGATAAAGCTTGATACTGAGTCGCTGATAATATCAGTTGTCATCGGTAGCGGCTAACTATCGCCCACTGTAATTTTGTTTAGTAGACAAAAATCTGAACGAACTGTAGGAAGAATTTGATTCATTGATGTTATCTTGATCTAATAATGTCTAAATTTATCTCTGTATTTCCTTTATTGATGAAGGATATTGATTAATGTTATTATCTTTTCACGCGAATTTGTGTCATTTATATTTTATGTGTAACCAAATGTGTGACACGTAATTTTTCTTCAAGTAGTCCAAATAATCATGGAAACTCCGTCATCAACTCCTTTATATGTTGAATTTCCTTGTCAGTATTATTTTTTAAGGTTTCACGATCTAGCTGCTGAAAGATCAGTGCTGTTCTATCTTTAAGTATTTGCTTTATATATACTGTTACTTATTAATTTTTATAGTTACTAGTTACGTTCTTATTGTTATAATTATTACTATTAATGTTATTATCTATATCAGCAATATTCAATTCAACTTTTTCTGTGACTGTTTCGCAAGGTTCCAATGTAATTTCAGGCGGTGCAAAAACTATAGGTACTTCAGTAATATTAATACACTCGGCAAATGCCCTTCCATCATTATTAACTGTGGCAAAATTACCAATAATCCCGGCCCAAATCTTGGAAGGGAACATACCATACTTGTATTTATACGTTCCCAATGCAATAAATAATCTTCTTACTTTTAGGCGGTATGATTGTCTTATTTTCTAGAGTAAAATGTATGATAACATTCAAGAATTCAAGTCGCTTCTCAGTTGCATTGACTTTTCCTCCATATTCCGCGAAAATATCCCATCCGAATAATCCGTCTGTTGAAATAGAAAAATCGTTGGGTACTGCACATCTTAATTCATGTAACTTGGTTTCTCTTACTCCTAATGTGTAGCTTTTTCCAGGTGTAACTCCTTATATACGTACTACATGTTCCTTGTCAATAGGTGTGGCGAGCGAGAGCAACTTGACTCTCTTCGATGATGGGAATATCAGCACCTGCGTCTACATAAAATTGTGCTGAACCGATGACGTAATTTTCGCTCTTCAATTCCACGATCGGTGATCTTCGTCCCATTTTTACTAGATTCATGGTGTAATGTGCACGCGGAATCATTCTTTTCATTTTTTCGGTTTTTACTGGTTCGATGTCTCGAGTGGGTATCGAACGTCCTGAGAGTTTAAATTACTCGAAGAGGTTTCAGCTGGCAGACGTTTCTTGTTAGATTGATGTTCCGATTCCTCTTGTGAATTTCCCCGATGTTTTTCAGTTGATCGGTCTCGGTTATCATACCGATCTTTACTTTGAGCTTTATCATTGCTTCGATGATTACTTTGATCACAATAAAGGTCCGTGTCTTTATCACGATTACTATATCTATCACTGCTCTAACCCCGATTTTCGTTTCGATATCTGCATCGCTTTTGCTTCTATTGCAATTGCGGTATCTATCATTGCTTCTGGTATGATCGTCGTAACGAAGCCTATCATAGCTCTTATCATGGTATCTATCGTTAGCTCTATTCCGATTGTTATATCTGCTTCTATCATTACTTTCGTTGCGATATTTATCGTTGCTCTTTTCATAATAGCGGTCATTACTCTTTTCGAGATGTCTGTCACAACTTTTATAGCTTTATTTATGTCTATAATTGCTTTTGTCACGGAATCTGTCGTTAGTTCTTTCTCGATATCGGTCGCTACTTTTATCGTGATACCTATTATTGCTGCTCCAATTATTGTAATTTCTATTTACTCGGAATCTGGGTCGTCCACGAGAATCGTCGCCGTCGTGTCCTCGGCCAGCATTTTCTTGCTGGCCAGTCGACGACTTCGGTTGTTGACCTCCCGTTGACGATGAGCCTTCAGTTTTCTTCTCCAAATTCTTTATGCAGAAAGTACCTTTTGTTACAGCTCAAGAGCGTAGCATTCCGTATAACGATGACCTGTCCTTGCACAATACATACAGATTTTTGTATCGCAACGCTTCTTGTTGCAAAAGTCTTCAGAATGACAATTGTTCATTCTGAAGACTTGCGGAGAACTGCGCGAAAATAGTTGCATGTCTCATTGCTGGTCATTGCCCGAATTCTTGCGAAATCTGATGATCCTGAATGCAGCTGTAACGCGCTAAGAAATTGAGTGACTTGCGCTGGATGCGTATTCTGATTTAATAGATGCATTAGTAAATCCATAGTCCATGGAGGACGATTTTTGGAGTCGTCACGATAACGCTCCCCAAACTGTCGAGCACTCGACTTATCCTCGAATTTCACTGCTTTGTTTATAGCCTCACGAAGTGATCGGAGATTTTTGCAATGTACTTGATGCTGCAAATTTTCGCTCAGGCCTAAGTTGAAGAATCGGTTGTAGAGAATTTCGACGCGTAGAGATTACTTTTAATTCAGTCACTACCCTATCTGCACCTACCACAATGGTATATTGAGTCATTAAATCGAATAGCAAATGGGAGATTGAGTTGTAATGGGACAAAGCCTTCGGCTATTGATGAAATTTTGATACTAAGCTGTTTATAATGACTCTTTCGGCTCCCAATCTGTAAGCTTTTATTGCGTCACGAATTGCGCGACAAAATAATCTCGACATATCTGGGTTACCATCGAATAATCATTTGTAATTCTTCATATAAAGAGATTGAACACGCATTCAAAGGTGCAGCTCAATTCACGTACGCTCCCTGATTAACTAGATTATTGGTACTGTCAACATAACATCCTGCTGGAGTAGATTTCGTATTACCGACCCTAGGTGTACTCGCGTTTTGAGATATAAATTGAGCGCTTTGATTAAATTGTTTCTGATCGTACTCAGGCCATATGCCATTTCCATTCGATTGATAAAGTAAAGACCTATTTATCATTTCATTACCTTGTGATGGTCTACTATTCTTAACGAATGGTTCTACTGACAATGAGTGCTGTTGTTTGCTCTATGACGGTGCGTTGTTTTGCTGATCTGTCATTTTGTGAAGTTAATTGTGTTGAAGCAGATATACCGTATTATTCGCATTTCTCGTGACCTTAGCTATTCACGTTTGATGCAAAGCACTGGTTATATGCAGGTCCGGATCTTTTTTCTAAACCGGCTTTTTTAAAGAAGATTTCAAATAAGATTTATATCGTATTCCGATTGCATAGTCCACGTCTCGCCCGCCTCCAGTCGGCTGGATGTACAGGTTGATACGCGTAGTTGTTTCGGATAAGCGCCTTGTTTACTAAAATCCTGCATTCGCGATACTGATAACTCTAGTGTCTTAGTTTGGTTAACGTTTGCCAGTAATCCTTTCATTCGATCTTTATATTTTAAAACTTATGCCTGAGTATTAGCGTCATTCCAATACTTAGGGTCTTTTTCAACTACTGTAAGATATTTCAACGCGTCAGTAACAGATTGCTCGGATGGATAATTCATAGCATATGCGGTAGTAATACGTCGAATCGGTCGACTGAGGTGGCGGAACACCGACCTGATTCCCGACTGAAAAGATTGGAATGCTTGCATTTGCGTCATGGCTAGCAGTAGTGGTTTCAACAAGCGTTTTACCACTGGCCGATTCACCGGATTCTTTTGCTTTTGTTTTTAAAAACAACGTTGCTCTAATGTTAGCCAAAAGGAATAACAAAAAATTTGATATGGAAACTGACAGAAGATGGATCATATAGTTTGAATTGAGAGGAAAAAAAAATTTTGATTATGTTAACTCGGTCTTACTTCAATTCCAAATGGACGCATCTTCCGCACGAAGGATTCTAAGGTGATATATTACTTGTACTTACTGTTGTACCATCAGGATTGCAATTAGTCAGACAGCAACAGACATCCTTCGGGTCTCTTTGATGTTGGAAGATGTTTGCTGCGGCGCGGCGCGTTCTACCGTATTCTCTCGGAGAAACAGAAAAATAGGAAAAAAAACCTTCTTCGGAATCCCACTTCTGACATCAGAAATGTTATATATGAGAGCTCCTATGGCCTTCGGATCACACGTTGATGTGGGTTCGTGATTCCGGCTTATCGTTTAACCAAGACTAGGCGGCCAGTGGTAAATGAATAAAGACGGTGGATTGGAGGAGATGAGTGATTTATCCAGTGAGAATGTCATTCGGAGAGAGAGAGAGAGAGAGAGAGAGAGAGATTTCGAGTTACGATAGCCTCTAGCTAATGTATTCGGTGGAGAGAGTGTGCGCTCGTTGCTGATGGTTGTACGGAAAGGTATTAAGCCGTAGATGGCATTCGGCGGAGGTGTTAGGTACCCTGAGCATCATTATACGCCAAATGTGTGAATGTTGATGAGTAGAAGGCACGTTTGGCCGCTGGAGAATTTATGAGCTCTCGAGTGGGTCAGTGCTGAGTCGTTGCAACTCATTATTGTTCCGACAGGATGGTGAGAGCTGGTGCAACTGATGTCCTAGTTAGCTACGGTGATGCGCGGAGTTAATGACCTTTCGGTCCGTGTACACACTACATGTGACACTATTGCAACTTCTAAGTATTGAAATTTTTGAAAATGGAAAAAGTTTTTTAACAAAGTTTGCAGAACGTTTAGCCATAAAAAATGAATTATTATATCAATTATTAAAAAAGATATGAAAATTAAAAAATATAACCCCATTTTAAATTCTAAATATTAGAATTTAAAAAAATCTCGTCTTAGTGGAATTTTATATCTTAAGATTAACCTTCCCTGATATTTCGAGATCTTTATAGAATATAGTTTTCGTTGTATATTGGATTGAGTGATTTTTCTGCCTCTTCAGACATAGAGATTGTGGGGACACAACCATCTCCCCGAGTCGACGCCTCGCGGCAGCACCGACGCAAGCAGGCGCTAGAGCCGCGCTGCTGGCTCTCTGCACTCACTCCAAGCAACATGGCCGCAGCGTTCGCACGCCTCGACGACGCTGCACAGTGCTCTCACGTTATCTATAATTCCGTGTATCTTAAGTAATAAATACCAGTCCATTTATTTTACGCATGTCTGCTCATTTCGACCTATCACCGAACACACTCCCAAAAGATAAATAGGAGGCCGTGCACTTTCTTTGTCAGTTCTCCAAATTCTTAATCATATATCATATATTTCTCACATTTTCTGCCAATGACATTGTATTTATTGACTTTCTAACAAAATATCGACATGTATGCAAACTTTATTTCAAAATTTTTTTTACTAGATCAAAAAAAACTTGTTTCAGCTCGATTACCGAATAAGAATACTGATGCAGTTAAATGTGATATTGGAGTGTCATCGATTCTTCCTACAAGTTATCCATACTCGACACCTGTAAATCCTACTGGTTTATGTGGTTTCCAACCAACTGGTGGTGCATTCATTACAATGCCAATATCTCCGAAGGTAATCAAACCAATAGCAATTCAGCACACAGGAAAACTAGTTTTATCTAAAAATATTGGCAATCAAAACAGTCTTGTGCAAGATAACATACAGGTGCATTCCAATTATACACAGTCGCAAACAAATTCATTTAAAAAACTCACTATTAACTTTGACGAAGATGTTGAAATAATACAAAAAAATAAATTGTTGTCGCCCTCAACGGATTCTGTTGTCACTAGACAGCATCACTCGAAAATCCCGACAACACAGTCGAAAATCAATTCGGATATCTGCACGTTAATATGTGGTAAATGTTGAAAACAATAAATCTTTTTTCTTTTTGTAACATTAAATAAAATTCTAAACATTTTTTTAGCTTCTAACCAAGAAAACTTTAAAGGAAATGTTACGGATGTTAAAATTGATTCCAACAGCGTGATTGTTAGTAAAGTTTCAGAAACAGTCACGAAATCGTATGATCACGATCAGTATGTTAGATGTTCATCAATAGTTTCTGAACGAGAACATTACATCGAAAGTTCTCTTTTAGAAGGTAAGTTTACCTAACTCCAAAAGATTTCGCTCCTCTGGCATCCCTACTATTTTAATATGAATTTCATTAATTGATCTTTTAAGCTTTCATTCTTTCAATACTATGGTATATAAGAAAACAGCAAGTGAAATATTAAAGTGGTATGCGCAGGGGAATTTTTCAATTCAAGTCTGAAAAAGCTTGAAATGCTTTTAAAATGGATTTGAAACCTAAAAAAAGCACTGTCAATTGCTCTGGCGAGATGGTTTTAAGGAGATAAGAGCAGTTTCTTCTTAAATGTTCAATAAATAGAGAATTCCTTTTTAAATATAAAATTATTTGATCAAACGACGATTTCGCTTTTTTGAAGAGAAAGTCGGTTCATATAATATATATTAATGATTTAACATTTATTTTATAGTTATTAAAATATGATAGGTGGTTCATATCTACTAATTACGGTTGAATTGATGTCACTTTTGATTGAGAATGAATTCTTAATGTATGAGGGTTCATTGTGAAGTTTATAAAAAAACAGTTTTAAAACGAGTTGTTGCTTGACAAGCTTTATAATATCTTGTTTTAGTTATCTCAATTCAAAGCTACCCTCTTTTTATAGGTATGCAATTAAAGTGGATCCTATGCATTTAGTATTAATTTCGAATTTATTTTTTTTTTGGGTTTTGTTATTATATGCTTCGGATTTTTACAAGAATTTTATCATCTGACGCCATATTAAGTTTTCTGTGTATGAAGCTAATATAAAAAAAGAAATTTAAAAGACACATCATGATTGGCTGCTGTATTTTTTAAATTTTGATAGTGTTTTTCATAAGAGAATAATAGTATGGAGCTGATCGAAAAGCATAGAATATTTAATGCAATGTGGATTGCATGGAATCAGCTGGGCCATATAGATATCTAAGTTTTTTGGGTCGCTGAACAAAAATCCAAAGTCAAATTTTTGAAAGTCAAGATGGCGAATCCAATGTAGGACTCTTAAAACCGCGCTAAATCGAGCTAAATTTACGGAATCGGCTCTGCAATATAGATATCAAGTTTTCGGGTCGCTGAACAAGAATCCAAATTCAAATTATTAAAATTCAAGATGGCGGATCCAATTTGACATCGACGGAGCCTTAAAACCGCGCTAAATCGAGCTAAATTGACGGAATCGGCTCGGCAATATAGATATCACAGTTTAAGTTTTTTGCATCGCTAAATAAGAATCCGAGGTCGCATTTCCCAAATTCAAAATGGCGGATCCAATATGACGTCGATGGACCCTTAAAGCTTCGCTAAATCGAGCTAAATTGACGGAATCGGCTCGACAATATAGATATCTAAGTTTTTGGGTAACTGAACAAGAATCCAAAGTCAAATTTTGAAAATTCAAGATGGCAGATCGTATACCGATCTAGGCCACCCTGTAACACACCTCATGAGGCCAATATGACTATGTTCGACGTACACACTATTCAGTATGTAGTATTTTCGGTGTTTGGATTTTTGCTTTTCTTTACAGTCGCCTGGCTCGATATGATGGATTAGCATTGATAATACTATTTTGTTTATGACTGAAATTAATAGATAATAGTTCGATAGGGCGGATAATTATAAATTTCACGTAACAATCGTGAAGATAGTCTCAACCCTGTAAAACGCAGAGATCTTTTTTATTCAGAATGAAAGAATTGTAACCTGGAATAATATCTCCTTTACATTATTACTATCTTACGATAAAGTTATCCACACTACCGAACTATTTTCTGTTAATTTTTCAAAATTATATTTTCAAAAATAAAAAAGTATTGTAACATACACATACACACGCACAATAAGATCTACAACTTCTTAGAAAAGAACAAGGACGGATGTTTATCTTGAATTTCGGAAATTTGACTGCGGATTCTTGTTCAGCAACCCAAAAAACTTGGTTATCTGTATTGCTGAGCCAATTCCATAAATTTAGCTTTTCTTATCGCGGTTTTAAGGGTCCATCGACGTCATATAGGATACGCAATCTTGAATAGCGAAAATTTGACTTCATATTCTTGTTCAGCGACTTTACAAACCCCTGGGTACCAGTTTCTGCATGAATTCCTTTGAAACACCTAATTCGGTACACAAAAACGAGAAAATTTGAGGCGCGGAGACCTACTTCTATCGACTATACTGAAACGGCCACCTTGGATTTTTCAAAATGCCACACGTTTTTCAAAAGAAGAGATGAAAAGAAAGAGTTGGAGCCCTCGCACGACCAAATGAAACCACTTTTATCGCGACCGTCTTTCCAATTTCACGTTGAACGACCCATATATACACATGCCCCATATATAGCATATGAATCCGTACTTATGTGGACTGAGATCACAACGTAGACCTATTTGGGCTATTTTTCAAAATTCATAGCTCCGCGAGTTTATAATCTTTTTCGACGGGCGACGGCTTGTTGGATTCGCCTACTTCCGCACTTTCATGAAAAAAAATCCATAAACAAATATATCGATATGCAAGTCGCCCCGTTGAGTTAACAAAGTGCTTATGGGGCCAATTCTATAGTCATCTTTGAAGTCTTACAACATTGTCAATTTTCAATATTTTTGAATACGGTTAAAGGGGTATTCTTTATCTATTGAAGAGCTTTAATTTGATTGCCTGCCCGTCTGATTTGATGCATTAGGACCGGAGATATACCGCTTCAAAGATGGTGGTTTTTTCAAAAGTTGACATTTTCAAAGTCGATTTAAAAAAA